>OX359292.1:3062500-3290000 GCA_947179395.2 Pulicaria dysenterica
TTGGAAACAAGTTCCAGCAAGTTTGTACGAGTCGGGATGCTGTTCTTGTATCATTTCTGCTTGTATAATACAAACTGGTATTCTCTTTCCTTTATTTTCGCTTCGTTATAATGAATCCAAATTGATATAAATATGTAGTTGTTATGCATAGGATTATATTGTGATGATTTTATTCAAGACTTGGTATTTCTGAAATAATGAAACATTATAATTAGTTATTTTATAATACTATAAGTTCATGCGGGTATTCGGCAGCGTAAGTGTTGAAAAACCATTTGCTTAGGATATTTGTATCCTTATACATATATATACAAACAGACTCATATTTATATGCATTTGCTCATGGACCCACTTGAGGTGTATGATACGTATAAGTCTGGTATGTGTATACAGTAACATTTGCTCATAGACCCACTTGAGGTGTTGAACTGATATATTATCTTAATATCTAAATATATATCTTCTTACCGGATGTTGACAGACAATGGTAATTATCCTGTCTATTATTTCATTAGGAGATAATTACTGACATTTTAAGTAAAACGGGATAACACCCGGGAAGCGAGGTTTTATCTAACCGGTATTTTAATAATACAGGGATTAAACCAGAGTTATCTTAAGATCGCTATGAATTGATAAACGATTGGTACCAAATCTACTTTAGAAATCATCTTAATAATTTCACTCATTTTATAACCGGATTAGCTAACGCTACTATTAATATTGATTTGGAGGATTCGTGACTTGACACTTTCTTTTATTTTCTGCTTTATTTACTTTTCCTGCCTAGTATTTAGTCTATTTTTATCCTCACCTATCTATCTAACTAGACAGCAGTTAGTAGCCATAGCTTTTACGCTTACCCGTGTTCGATATAAATCATCGGTCTTACCAGCACATCTTGCTACACGCGATGAGTTCTCTGCCCAGCCGTGCCGTGTGCATTTGTACCGTTGTGAAATCCGGTCCGCACCTAAACGAGCACATCAGAAGTAAAAAGTAAGAAAAACTAATGTAACAGCTGAGGTGACATGTGGGTTAGTTTAGGTTGATAACCCCAGTACTCACGGCCTTAGAAGTTGGTAGTTGAAGTATAAAGCTGAAAGTTGTATTTTTTAATTATATTGATAAAGTAGTTGATAATTGAAGCTGAATAGGTAAAGTGCTAACAAATATATTAATTTTTTTGTATAAATTTTTTTTCCAGCTAATTTAAAAGATACTTAAAGAAACTTTATATTTAAAAAAAAAAGCTTTCAATTTTCGTATTCAGACAAGATTTGTTTGCAAAAACTTTTATCTCCGAAAAGTTGCATACCAAACACATTCTTAGTTTCAAAAAAATCGCGTCATTTAGCTAATAGTTATAAAACTAAGTATGTTTTATAAAGAAAGTTTCGTAGGGAAACACATACGTATCTTATAAGTGATCCAATCATTGAAATTTTATTAGAGTCCTCGTGTGTTTTTAGTTAATCACATATATACGTGAAGGATGGTTAGAAAGTTTGTATAGAAATGAATTTTTCACAAACTATGACACATTAAATTATATTTATAATACACACAAACATAACTTATGCAACAACCAGAGATGTGTAATAAACAAAGCTAAATAGAAAAATGAAATGAGATGACTCGATGAAACGTAGGAGTACATACGTATATCTTTGGAGTAAGTAAGCATGAAAGTGGAAGGTTTGGTAAGTTTCTTTCGTGGTTTTATTCATGCTCTTACCAGCACAACGAGGGGTTAATTTTTATATGGTTTTATTCATGCTCATACCAGCACACAAATGTAGATTCAAATGTAAATATCATGCAACCGGGTTTTGATACGGATCATTTTCGCTTCTAAAATTTGAATCTATAGTCGGAAATGACACAAACAGAGTGGTCAAGTACCCGAGTTTGATTTTGCAAACAAAATCTTCAAGAATACCATTACAACCATAAATACCAATGTTCCATATTCGGTTTTTGAACACAAAAAATCTTCCCCTACATCAAGTTTCGGTTATATCAATAGTTTCGTGCTTTTACCTCTTATAAAGTTTTAGGCTAGTAGATCAACTATTACTATACAAATTGTTTGATCATCATACCATAATAGATAAACATGACAAATTTTAAAGCATATTTAATACCGGCCATGTCCATATTTATTACTTTGTCTTTCTATCACTAGTTTCAATTACTAAAACACACGATATCCACCTTTCATTTGATAACTATTTTTAGACTGCGTACATCTGAGTCAAAAAGGCTCGGTGTCCCGAGAGGATACCTAACCGGAAAAACTCCATTGAAAAAAAATTTAATTTGTAATGGAATATAAACTACAGTCATTTAATTTTGAAAAATTTGTAATTTTCTTTTTAATTAATTAACTTAACATTTTCTGATAACACCTGTATTGTCTCCTTCCAGCTGCTGGTGTCGCCACCTGCTTCTAGGTTACCTCCGTCGTCAGTTTTCCGGTGACATCACCTGAGCAGCATCAAATGAAAGCTAAATATCACTCAGTGTTCGAAATTTATTTCACGAGAATTGCTGTGGATTCTCAGCATTAGCATGGACATATCAAAATACCTGCCCAACGCCACCAAACTCTACGGTTCATCCGGCGGTCCACACTTCATCGGACCCCGTGTCACCCTCAGAGACGGCAGAGATAGAGCTCATCGTCCTCGGAGACACAGCCAAGTACGAAACCGTTTTCGTTCATGGATTCAGCTCGTGCCGCGTCGCGTCGACGAATCCGTTTTCCATCCGGCGAGTTATTGTTTCCGTCTATAAACAGGTTAATAATTAAATTAAAGATCTGAAACGAACGATTAAGGATCGTAAGGCAGTCTCAGGTACATCCTTCATCGGTACGCTCCATTTGATTCGATTCAAACAGAAACAATTCCAATTCATTTTTTATTGTACCGTACAAGCCAATACTGCATTTTTGATAAATTATGGTGTGCCATACACCGACTGGCCCAGGTAGGCCAGTACTGGCTCACGCGGGCAAAGATCATGGGGAAGATGTCAGAATTTTCATACGTCACATGCATCAATGAACCCCTCAGCCTTTATGCATTGTGTGATCAGGTAGCTCAACCAGTTAACATCAAATGGGTCTATATCTAAAATTTTAACTAAAGTTGCACCAAAAACATAGGAAAAAGATGTGTTCATCAGGTTCAACTTCCCTCTCAGCAATGCTCAGGTCAATCCATGTATGTGATAGTTTTTTGACATGTTTATTGACCCACCACAAATTATGCTTTATGTTGGTGGTGTACCTTGTTTTTTAAACAAGAAAAAAAAACAAACTTCTAATTATGAACCTCAAGACTTTACCTGTGCTTGAACTACCTTGGTTATTATGTAAATTTGCAATAGTAGATTATAGTGCCATAGTGGCAAGCAATTTTGCGATTTGCAGATTTAGAGAGAGAAACAGCAAAAAGATTTCAGATTCTAGCCCACACACACACACAAAAGTCCACATACTTTCTGTAATCATGATGTCTCTTCTCCACCAAGGAATTCAACTTGGTGCTCCATTACAATTTATCGTCAGAAAGATGAATAGTTTAGTCGGGTGTTTGGGATTTTCTTAATTATATTGTGATTTCTACTTATTGTGTTTTGACTGTTTGGATGAAATGGGAGTTAATGCATATTTGAAGGGCATATCTCTTAATTATGGTTTAAAAGAACCTAAAAAAACATATGAAGTTTCTGGATTGCAAACTGCTAATGGTTTTATTTGCTAAAATGTGCAACCCTGGATACCCCTTAATTGGTTATGTGCTTATTGAGTTCTGAACAGTCAAATAAGCATCTTTGAAACAGTTATGTTTGTAGTGTTTGGACAACACTATATTATTTGGTTATTTGAGGGTGAAGTAAGTGATCGTCTACAATTAAAACTGTGTATTTGCTTATTGCTTTTTGAAATGGTTACATATGAAGTTTTTTGAAGGACATGTTTTTAGTGCTTGAATAGCAAACTGATTATGGTCATGTGCTTATTCAAGGGTAAAAAAAGATAGTATCGAACAATTAAAACAGTCTTACCTGTTTATTGTTTTTTTAAGGGTGAAAAAAATAGTTTTGAACAATTAAAAGTTTAAAAACTGTGTATCCGCCTATTGTTTTTTGAAACAATCAATAAGCAGATTTAAGTGGTTGCCTGTTTGGGAATATATGCATATGTGTTTGTTTTAAATATATGCATATACATTATTTGTTCTAATATTTGCATCATGACATAGTAATGATGTATTTCAAAAGGGGACTTCCCCTGTTCATGTTCCCCCGGGGGTGCGAGCCTATGGCTCTGATGTTTGCAGTCTTACCGGTGTTATATGTGGTCATTTCCGAAACAAGTCAACAACCCCTGGCCAACCCTTGATTGAATCCCCCAAGATTCGAACTCTTGACTTCCCCTATGGGGAAAAGAGGACTATCCAGTGAACCACAAAGGTGATGGTTGACATAGTAATGATGTATATATACATTAAATAAATACACAACTTTCCAAGTTCTTGATTGTTCTTATTATTGCAAGATTGTTACAAATGGCAATGATTGTAAGTTAGAAAGTTGATTCACATTATTATGAGTAACCTTAGATCATCGAATTGGATGATCATTTGTATTCATGTCTTGCTTTAAAAAAACCCAATTTTGCAGATTCATGATCGTTATTGTTATTAAAAGATTGTAAATGGCAATGATGATAAGCCAGAAAATTCAAATTCACGTTTTTAAGATAATGGGTACAAATAAATCATCATGAAATGCATAAAAATAAATGATTGAACAAAAGAAAAGAGAGAGCCAAATAGCATGTTGGTTGTCATTTATCAGTAATATTCTTATTTCAAGGGTTGTTATGGATTCTGCTTTATTTATTTATTTTATTTCCACTGTACTTGCAAAAGCATAAATTCTCTCTATCAAAAATGTTTGTAAACTCATTTAGAACCCTTAATTTTGATTTTGTGCTCTCTGTGTTTCTGCATTTGATTCTCTCTCTCTCTCTCTGAAAACGAAAAAGATTTTTTTTTTTCTTATTGGATTTTAGGCACAATGTGTAGCTGGTTCACAATTGAATCTTCACATGTATTATTCCTTATGACTACCATATCTGCCTATAAATTCAGACTATGTCACCAAGGCTGTTTCCTCATTGCAGAGCAGCTTCTCACTGGTACACAAACTGGTGGTTTTCAATAGTGCATTTTCTTTAAAACATGAGTTACACAAATGCATCCGTTGGTTCTGGTTAGTTCAAACTTCATAGTCTTTGTTCCTTAAGTATTGCTGTTTTATAAATAATCTGTGTTCAATTATTCATCCGGATGTTTCCGTTTCGTGCATTCGTTGTGAACTGCAGGCAGCAGAACCGCTAGGAGAACAGTAGAGTTTGGTAGGACGTATGTGGTGAGGCCAAAAGGGAAGCACCAAGCAACAGTAGTCTGGTTGCATGGACTTGGTGATAATGGTTCAAGGTAGATTAATGATATCTTAGTGTTCATATGACTTTGTTCAATAATAATTTATCTTATTTTTGGTATGCATATCATTATACCTTCATAAATAGAGGTGGCCGTTTCGACCCGTTTACTTAAAAATGTTCGATTTTTGGGTTATCTTTTATTTAAAACGGGTCAAATCAAAATATCTAGCTAAAAGTTTAAAGTCACCCAAAGTGTACTTTTATGCATATCGTTATGACATTCTAATTATATTATTTTAAAAGTTCATATTGTTAGAGTAATAACGTTGTTTCTGTGAGACTGTGATCATAACTAATGCATTAATTATTTATGAAAAAATGTAGAAAAAAATGATTGCACTCTTGTTTGTTTTTCTTCTAGAAATTTATGTTATTTGTGTCACCTTCAATGATGTTTTATCAAGTTTCTTGTCGATTGTTGGCAAAGAATATACTCTCACATAAAAGATCAAGAGTTACCAATATTCTTAATTTGATTGACATGATGGGAGAAAGCCGCAACGCCTTGTATTTGTGTATGCATTACATAGTTCTTCCATAACTGAATTGTAAAATATTTGGTGATGTGAAATCATTTGAAAGTAAATGTCATTTTGTCTTTGTTGTATGCTTGTGCTTTATTATCTCATTCCATTTCACAAAAAAGCTTTATTATGTCATTCCACTTCACAAAAGAAATATTTTTTTAATAAAAAAATGTACTACTAGATATTTTCTTAATTAGGGACAAGGGCCGCTAGGCACTAGTTCATAAGATTCTTGAGCCGTTTTAGCAAATGCCAAAATGACCTTGCTTAGATCATATAGTATGCAGAGACTAGGTAAATTAGGAACGTCGTTTTTGGAATATCAAGGCTAGCATTAGGCAATTGCGACCGGTTTACTTATGAATGGGTCAGTTCATATTATGTTATATATCTCTAATAGGTCAAGTCAAAATTAAAAGGAAAAGGGTCAAATGGTTGAAACTTGAAACAAAATATATTTCGTAATCATATTTGGCACACTATTTATCTATAAAAAACTAATTTATTAAATTCTTGGGTAAATCCAAGTATCCAAGCCGACCCGTACGCAAAGTTATCCATTTTGACTCATTACCTACCCCGACACGTATACTTAGCCACCTCTAACTAGCAATCATTCTTAACATTTACACAGTCTGACAGTCGTATTTAAGAGTATAAGTACTTTCTCTTATAATTTTGTCTTTCTTGTTGTAGCTGGTCTCAACTCCTAGACAACGTTCCTCTCCCAAATGTAAGAATACACTCTCAGATACATCTTTTTCCCTTGTAAGCTTTCTTCTTCTGCCAGTTTTTCTCTGGGTGTTTTTGTATCTTACATTTTTTAGGCTTTGCAGATCAAATGGATATGCCCAACTGCTCCTACCCGCCCTGTGACCGTGCTTGGTGGATTTCCTTGCACTGCATGTGAGCTAGAATATTTTAGAACATAAAAAAATCTTTTGCATATTTTGAAGTCTTCTTATTTTAATAATCATTTACTGTTAAAGATGATTTTTGGTGACATTTTCTGAGCATAACAGGGTTTGATGAGGGAGAGCTCTCAGAAGATGGTCCAAAGGATGTTGAAGGTTTAGATACTTCGGCTTCACACATAGCAAACTTGTTATCTACAGAACCCTCTGACGGTAACTTTCTCTCTTTTTTGTTTCACTTATATAGACAATATATTTGGTGAACACCCGTTTTGGTACATATATTAAAAATGGCCAATTGTGGGGGTGGCAATTCTAGATACGACATGAAATCCAACATGAAAACGAACAGGTTTGGGCCGGGTTGTAAACAGGCTGACCACATAATTCGTTTGATAAGTTGCCAAATGGGTAGTGTTCTAGTTGGGTTGTGGATAAACGGGTTGACCCACCAACCTTTTAGATTAAAATTCTTTTTAACACCATCCCCTAACCCAAATACAACCTGTTTACTTGAATCCCGGTTTTGAAAAGGGTTTTTTTTCTAAGGCAAACAAAGTTGGTTATGTGAAATGAAAAGTTGACAAGAGTTGGTCACCTTTTTTCTCAACTTGTGAAAAGTTGATGTTTTTATCACAGTTCATTCTTGATGCAACTAAAGTTCGATAATAGAATTTAGCTCCTTGTAGTATCTTGTTTGGAACTTTGATATATTAATATATAAATTATAATGAAATCAATGTATTTGTAAATTGTTGATTAACTTAACCTCATTGTAATCGTAAATTTTTTATCATTTTTTTAACAGTTAAACTTGGTATTGGGGGATTCAGCATGGGCGCTGCATGTGCACTATATTCTGCAACTTGTTTCGCCCAAGGAAGATATGGAAATGGCAGCCCGTACCCAGTTAACATAAAGGCTATCGTTGGGTTGAGTGGTTGGCTTCCTAGTGGACGGTAAAATTACTAAAATCTCACTTGAACCTTATTCTGTCATATTACCCATCCAAGATTCTCACTTTGCTGGCCCATCAGCAACCACTACAAAATATTAGCATTACTGTTTTGTTCCACAAATTCCCTTTTGTCGCTATTGAAGGGTATTTTAGGTTTTTAACTAATAGCCAAAAGGTCCTTTGAACAAAGTTCGTTTACTTAATGTGATGGGTGTTTTGCAGGAGTTTGAAAAATGTGATAGAAGGATCAAATGACGGTTTTAGACGTGCTGCCTCACTGCCCATTTTGCTCTGTCATGGACTCGGTATGTATTTTAAACTTTTGTGGCAGTTTTGTTGGTTAAGTTTTACCTCTAAATCTCTAATAGATCAAATGGGTAAACTTAAAAATAGTTGAAATAAAAACAGGTTGAAGCGGTCAAACAGGGTCAAAATAACTCAAAAGTGTACCCTTTTTATTTCAAAAGTGCTATTAGTTTCATCATATTTACAACATTAAATTTTTCTAAAATTTCTAGAAATTAAAAGGAAAAGAAGTGTTTGTGGGTCATGCTAACTTGACCCGACCCTTTTGACCCGTACTATAAATTCGCTTGGGCCCGAACTGGTTTTGACTTGTGACCCAACCAGCCAGCTCTATGGATAATTATATCATTTAACATAGCAATTTACAGGTGATGAAGTTGTTCCATACAAATTTGGAGAGAGGTCCTCTCAGATCTTGAGCTCAGCTGGATTTAGATGCGTTACATTCAAAGCATATGAAGGGTATTGGATTAAAAGACTCTTTTGACCTTTAAACCCCGAAAATAAAAGCTTTTTCTAATCGTTTTATAACATGAACTCGTTTTATTTTCAGGCTCGGACATTACACGGTTCCTAAAGAAATTGAAGAGGTCTGTCAATGGCTAAACTCAAGGCTCGGAGCTTAGCTTAAATATTTGCTATGATGTTTACATTTTGCTGCATCAAGTATCATGCAGGTTTGGTAAACAGTAATTGAAGAAGAGAAGGAAAACATTGAGTTGGTTAAGTTTAGTAGGATTTGATTGAGAGTATGTATGGTATTGTATGTGAGGTTTTTTCATGCAAAATAAAGATTTTGGGAGGTTTTGTTCTTGGTATTGGGTATTTGTTTGTTAAATCTGAGAGTATGAGTGATTTGGGAGGGTTTCATTGATGTTTTGAAACAGAAGAATGTGTTAGTTATTTATTTAGAGTTATTTAATTTTGAAATTATTGTATTTGATTATTTATTGCTAACAAGTTTTATTTATTGTATGATGGAAAAACATTACATTTGTACGAATGAATGATCTGAATATAATGTAAACATATAATTGAACCAACTTACTATATGTATAATTTCATGTATCTAGCAAAGTAGCAATTCAAAGTTTATAGTATGAAGGGTTAAGTTTCTTTCATTTTTAGTTAAATTTAATCTATCTTTCTTTATAAATATAAGAGCGGAGACTTATAAAGGGATTTATTCTTAATTTAAATAAGGGACTCACTCTTATGTTTGTAAGAAAATATGATAGATCATGTTTGATCCTAACATGAGATGATCTTAATTCTAATATAAAATAACGTGTTTAATTTCCAATGTTAAAAGAGAGTGTTTCCAATGTTAAAAGAGAGTGTTTCTATATGTATGATTTCGTAATATAGCACTTGAAAGTTTATATGTGTTTGAAAATCGTAAAAAACCATTTGGTTATAATGGGCATGATGAAAGTGCCTATGCTCATATTCCTCACAGCATTATTTTACGTAATGTTAGATGTACGTATTGTTTGTATAGTTAATGATTTGACAATCAGTAAACTTTTATAGCAATGAGTTTGATTACAATGATCTATTCAAACAATCAATAAACTTTTATAACATTCTTTTCTATATGTAAAGAATGAAAATGTGTGAATAACATCTATTTCGTATTCTTCGTTGTGACGCTATGAGTACGACAATCCAATCAGGTAATCTAACACGAATATCAAATCACTTTCCTCTTCTCTTTCTTTTTCAATATAAAAGTGAAGTATAACAATCCAAACTAACTTAGGGGGTGTTTGGTTCGCGGATTTGGGGGATTTGGGAGGAATTGGATTTCAAATCCTATGAAATGAGATGTTTGGTATGCAAAAAGGAGGTGGGATTTCAATTCCCAGGATTATTTGAAATCCTATGGATGAGGGATTTCCAAATCCTCCCACCCCCCTAGTATTTTGAAATCCACAGGTGAAGCATTTGCTCCGGCAACACTCCGGCGACTATTCCGGCTAACCCAAGTCGACGATAAACCTTCGCCGTCGTCAACCCTTCAACGCCGCCATCATCCCTTCGTCTTCACCAACGACAGAAACCCGCCGTCATCCCTTCGTCTTCACCAACGCCGCCTCATCCCTTCGTCTTCACCAACGACTGAAACCCTAGCCGCCAACGACATCGTCGCCCGTCTGCCTTCGTCTTCACCAACGACTGAAACCCTAGCCACCACAGAAACCCTAATCGACTCTGCAACCTTCGTCTTTACCAACGACAAAAACCCTAATCTTCGTCGCCCGTGTTCCGTCGCCCATCGCCCATCGCCGTTCCTTCGACATAAATGCTAATCGACTCTGAAACCTTAGACCTTCGTCTTCGTCTTCGTCGTTCCAGAAACCCTAGTCGCCGTCATCTTCTTCGCAGTCGCCAACGGTTAGGGTTTGCGAAGGCGGTGAGGTGGTGGCCGGCGTTCGTAGAGAAAGGCGGCGGTGAGGTGATGCTTGGCGTTCGCAAAGAAGGGCGGCGGTGAGGTGGTGGCCGGCGGTGAAGTGGTGGCCGGCGATTTGGTGATGGTGTTGTTGGGTTTATGTTGTGAGGTGAACCAAACAAAGGATTGGGATTTAAAATCCCACCAAATGAATTTCTTCTAATTGCAATTCCCTTTCATAAATCCCATTCCCCTCAAAATCAAAGAATGAACCAAACACCCCCTTAATCTTTTTCTCGCATTTTTTAATTATATTAATATACATGTAAGTGAGAGAAAGAGAGAAGAGAGATAGAGATAAGAGGTTGGCTTGACGTCAAGTTCGAAGAACTGATGGCCTCACCCGTCAGATACCCAAAGGGGGTGTACGGTGTTGACAACAAACCCGATGAGCCCGATGTCTCACCGATACCGAACTCATAACCGGTACAATTGGTCTTATTCTCATACTAAAACACATAAATGAATTTCTCTATTTTATCACCTTTCTTTTACATTATGTTAGTTTGTTAGAAATTTACCTGAGTATTTATGTTTCTAGATAAATTTTTTAAAATCATTTTAATTAATGTTTTGTTTTAATTATTAATTCATAATAAAGCTAATTATAACTATTTAAAGGAGATAAATAGCTTTTAGAAGCATTGGTAATTAATTATAAAATTTATTTTATAAAACAACAATCACTAAAAACATAAATAAAGGATATATACCGCTAGAAATACTTAAATTATAAATACGGAACACTTATTTGCTGACATCAGCAAAATTTGAAGACTACCGTTAAGTAGGGTTTAAGAACAGAGTGCCGATCACTTTTGGCGGAACTCAAGTAAGCACACCGTCGTCTTCAACCTCCCGACGGTCCACCATGAACTACCGGTTTCAGAACCTCCTCGGAGCTCCGTATAGAGGCGGGAATGCTCTTGTTGTCAACAACACACTCCTGATATCTCCGGTCGGCAACCGTATCTCCGTCACAGACCTCGTCAAATCAGAAACCATGACCCTCCCTTTCCAATCATCCTCAAACATTTCTAGGATTGCTGCTTCTCCTGATGGCGTATTCCTCCTCGCCGTTGACGAAAATTCTCGCTGCCTCTTCATCAACCTCCGCCGCCGCGCCGTCCTCCACCGCATCACCTTTAAGAAGCCCGTGGCGTGTTTGAAATTCAGCCCTGACGGTTCGGTCATTGCTGTCGCTGTCGGGAAACTAGTTCAGATATGGAGGTCGCCGGGGTTCAAGAAGGAGTTTTTTCCGTTTGAATTGGTGAAAACTTTCGCAAATTGCAACGATAAAGTAACCGCACTTGATTGGAGCCCTGATTCACAGTATTTGTTAGCTGGTTCAAAGGATTTAACGGTTAGGCTCTTTTGTTTGAAGAAATTAAGTGGTTTGATTAAGCCTTTTATGTTTTTAGGTCATAGAGATGTCATTGTAGGCGCATTTTATGGTGTTGATAAGAAAACGAATCAAGTGTCTAAGGTTTACACCTTATCACGTGATGGAGCGATTTTTGGCTGGACATATCAGCAAAACGTTGAGAACCTTGATGAACCACAATCCCCTGGCACTCCTGAACAAATGATGGACAGTGATGATAAGAGTATTTCGAAGAAAAGAAAGAATTTGGATGTTGAATTCAATGAAGAAAAAATAACTTTGTTGCATGAAGGGAAGTGGGAATTGTCTAAGAAGGACTTCTTTATGCAAGCTCCAGCTAAGTTAACTTCTTGTGATTATCACAGAGGCTTGGATATTGTGGTGGTTGGGTTTTCAAATGGTGTGTTTGGGTTGTACCAAATGCCTGATTTTGTTTGTATACACTTGTTGTCGATTTCAAGAGAGAAGATCACGACTGCTACCTTTAATGAGCTTGGAAATTGGTTAACATTTGGTTGTGCTAAGCTTGGGCAGTTGCTTGTTTGGGAGTGGAAGTCTGAGAGTTATATATTGAAGCAACAGGGACATTATTTTGATGTCAATACTCTTGCTTATTCACCCGATTCACAGCTCTTGGCTACTGGTGCAGATGACAATAAAATCAAGGCAAGTAATTTGGGAATATACTGTTTGACTTTATGTTCGAGCCACATATTTTTACTTGTTATACAATTAGTGTTCTTATTTAAATAACATGGTTTTGGTTGTTTAAACACCTTGATTTTCTCTGGTACTCTAATGTTGCAAGCTATGTGTTTCTCATATTCGGTTGGTTATGACTTAAAAGTTCGACTTTATAGATTAAGAACCACTAGAAGAATAACTATGAACTTATTGTGTTATCACATATGTTCTCTTGTTATTTTATTGATGTAGTACTCTCATATTTTTCTTGGCTTACATCAGTAGACAATATCCTTTTCACTTTCTCTATATAATCTTTTTCAAATGCTTGAATATATTTCTTACAATATTGTATTAAATTGACAATTATCTCTGTCGGTTTCTTATATTACTGGTTTACTATAATTGGCACTTCCAAATATAATCAAATCATGACTGGACAACCTAAATGAAATGGACATGATCAAAATAGTATTAGATGGCTTAGATTAGAACTTCTAAAAGTCTTAAAGTGAAAACCTAAATTTTTTGTAGTATAGTGTAGATGCAGTTGCATACTTGCATGTAACGATAACTATGACCTTATTGTGTAATCACATACGTTCTCTTGTTATCTTATTGATGTAGTACTCTTCTATTTTTCTTGGTGTACAATGTACATAACTGTCTTCCTTATTTATGTTGTTTATTCTCTTTGCGGTTTACACCAGCAAGCAGCAGTCATTTGGGTAACTCAGGTTTGCAATTGGTTGACTTGTTATAGGTTTGGACGGTGTCATCAGGGTTCTGTTTTGTCACCTTTTCCGAGCATACAAATGCAGTTACCGCCCTTCATTTCATGGCTAGCAACCACTGCTTACTAAGTGCATCTCTTGATGGCACGGTTCGTGCATGGGATCTGTTCCGTTATCGTAATTTTAGGACATTCACTACCCCTTCTTCTAGACAGTTTGTTTCTTTAGCAGCAGATCAAAGCGGGGAAGTGATTTGTGCAGGAACCCTTGATTCATTTGAGGTATTGAATATTTGAATGTTTATATTCAATTATTTTATTAATCAATCGACTTAGTTGTCTGGAAAACCAACACATCATTTTCTGTTACTCTCTAGATCTTTGTTTGGTCGATGAAGACGGGTCGATTGTTGGATGTTCTTAGTGGTCATGAAGGTCCAGTTCATGGATTGATGTTTTCTCCTACAACCGTAAGTAATTGTTGCTTGCAATTAGTTTCTAACACGTCAATGTTTTTGCTATTTGTTTTTAAATATTTGGGTGGTTACAGGGGTGTTAGGATTTGCCTTTTGGAACTGATTATTTGATTATTGTGATTTAAAGTCACAATAATTTTCTTATTTAAGCTTTAGAAAAACAAGCTCTCCTGATTTCAAGGCGTCAAATAATGAGTTCTCAATAATTAGTTTTATACCATCTGTAACAAAATTTATTGTGCAGGGGTAGAGTAAAATTACTTATTCACCTCTTTTATTAACTTAATATGTGACACTCATTTAATTCTCAGTCCATCTCAACTTTTTTTCATTACAACATCAGTTTTGGTCATTTTATCTTTTAATTTTCTAAAATAATTAACATTTGTCAAGAACCCAGACATTTAATTATCCTGTTATTACAATGAAGCACATCCGAACACTGTTTTATACATAACTTTCTGTTACAACTGATATGTGATTCTAATTATTCAATATCGTTATCACTTTTCTAATATCTACAGGCAATTCTAGCTTCATCTTCATGGGACAGAACTGTTCGATTGTGGGATGTTTTTGACGGAAAAGGTTCAGTTGAAACATTTCCTCATACTCATGATGTTCTTACAGTTGTTTATCGTCCAGATGGCAAGCAATTGGCTTGCAGCACATTAGATGGTCAAATTCATTTCTGGGACCCAATTGACGGGTTGTTAATGTACACTATTGAGGGTCGTCGTGACATTGCCGGAGGGCGGTTGATGACTGATCGTAGGACAGCAGCCAACTCAACATCGGGGAAATGCTTTACAACATTGTCTTATTCTGCTGATGGTAATTACATATTAGCGGGAGGAAGCAGTAAATACATCTGTATGTATGATGTTGCTGACCAGGTTTGTTTTTCTTTTTCTTCAAATATTATTATAGCTCTTCGCTTTTTCAAAGTTTTTTTTAGAATTATGGATGTTGTTTTCTCGTATATCAAAGGAAGCTGGAAGGAAATCTAGCAACCAAGTAGCCATTGAAATATGTTTAGGGGGTGTTGGGTGTGTCATGTGTGGTTTGATTCAAATTAATGAGTGTTACATATTAAGTTGTACATAAACGGGATAATGTATTTGGAGGCCGATCATGTAAACATTTTTTTTGTTAAAGTTACCTGTATATTAAAACTACTTTATAGGTACCAAGTGGGAAAGTATGTTTCTGGATTCTTTCATATCAAATCCAGTGAAGAACATGTCAAATTTTGTAATGAATTAATGCTCTACTTTAAAGGCATTTTTGTCATTAGGCTTTTTTTTTGTGTGCCAAATTTGGTATGAACGAAACTGGGTACATACTTGGATGGCCTGAATGAAAGAACAAAAGATAAAAAAACTGGGTACGTGGGTAATATACACTATCCCTAGATAAAATGTCTAAAAAAGGAATTTTTGTGAAAAAAGGAGACATTATGTAAATTGCAAGTAAAAGCCTATCAAACTAGGTTAAACGAAGTGTAAATAGGTAGTTTTATTGTCCACATTTATAATTAGTTTTATTCAAGAATTAAAAACTGATTGTCACTTTAAGTCACAATAACTATATAGTATATACTTAACTCTAAAACTCAAATCCCAACACCACATTTTTGTTAGATTCAAGACTTGGCACATTAAATAGGTCATATTTTTGCTGGATCTACAGGTATTGCTGCGCAGATTCCAAATAACCCTCAATCTATCTTTGGATGGAGTTCTTGATGTGTTGAATTCAAAAAATATGACTGATGCTGGTCCTCTAAATCTAATTGATGATGATAACAGTGATATAGATGATGGTGTTGATAAACAAACACGAGTCAGATCGAGTTATGATCTACCAGGATCAATGCCTAACCGTGGAAGGCCAATTGTCAGAACTAAGTGCTTACGGATTGCACCTACTGGCCGTAGTTGGGCAGCTGCAACAACAGAAGGGGTTTTAGTTTACTCGATGGATGATAATTTTATATTTGACCCCACGGACCTCGATATAGATGTTACACCAGAGGTAAGCAAATTTTACTTAATTGTATCACTTGCTAAGAGATATGAAAACACACATCCAAAATATAAAAGGGCAAACTGCACCATAATACAACGAACTTTTGCTAAACTACCATACCAATGTATACAACGAACAATTTTTTTTAAAAAAAATACAACCAACTTACAAATGTCTCCCAATTTATACAAAAGGTAACCTGGAGTAAAGGTAACCGGTTTTTTTAATTTCTTTTTATATTTTTTAAATCAGATTCAAGAGTTCTTCAAGATGTTCTTTTTAAGCACACATCTAAACACCCTTGAAATCAAATTTATAACTAAACACATTGTAACCTAACATATTGTAAGACTCAAGTAACCATAATCTTACAATCTCTCGCGCACAGGCAGTGGAAGCGGCACTTGGTGAAGATCAACCAAGCAGAGCCTTAATCCTTAGTTTACGGTTAAATGAAGATGTGCTAATTAAAAAGTGCATCATTGCTGTTCCTCCAGTGGACATTAGAGCTGTTGTTGCATCGGTCCCGTTCAAATATTTGAATAGATTGATTCAGGCTTTTGCTGAGCTTCTTGAAAATTGCCCTCATTTGGAATTTATTCTTAGATGGTGTCAGGTATCATATGCATACCCTTAGAGGCAACAACTTTCGATCCATTTACTTATTAATGTATAGAATTGGTTTGTGTTTTTAAAAAAAATCTCATACAGGTTTAAATGGGTCAAATAAAAATGACCCATTTAAAGACGCAGGCGCTCCAGTTTCTAATTTGTTTGTTGTTTTATCTGCAGGAGCTTTCTAAATGTCATGGTCACTCGATTCAGCAAAACTCGAGAAATCTGCTTCCTTCCCTCAAGTCATTGCAGAAAGCAATTACCCGGCTACATCAAGATCTAGGAGATACATGTTCTTCCAACGAGTACTTGCTTCGGTATCTTTGCTCTACAACCTCCAAGCCATGAACCTATGAACACGATTTATAGTTGTTGCAGGGAGCTATTAATAAATAGTTCCCATTTAGATTTGAAATGGCAATTTTGTTAGAAATGTGCGTGTAGGTTACAGTATAATTGTTATCGAGGTCGGATTTTGTTCATTTGTTTACAGCTTACAAGAAGCACTTATAAAATATATTGTAATGCTCGTGGTCTGGTATTTGCAATGCTTGGCAGGATTCTATTTTTTGACAATGCTAATGACAAGATCAAATGTAAGCAATGGTAAATTTGTTTCACATGAATTTGTGATATGTGAAAACACAAACATACGATATGTAGAATCTGTCTGAGGTATCCCTAAATCTTGTTTTAATAACTCAGTACTTTGTCTTAAATTAAGTAGATAATCAGAAGTATCTACTTCTGTACCTTTCAAAACTATTCATCTGCTATACTAAAATATAATAAGTAGATAAGTAATTTCGATTAGGGGTAGACATTTTTAAGACGGCATAAAAATACAAGCGCAATAAAATAAATAGGCTGGGTTAAGGTTAAACCCATAACGCAAATATGTCGGATTGACTTCTTTATAGAATCTTTAAAATATACAGAAGTTAGAGATTATAAAGTATGCACATGCACATAAATATGTAAATGGATTAACATAAAGGCAAGATCCGTACCGAACGTAAGCCTAACCCAATATAAGATTAAGGGTATGTTTTGTGAAACTAGCTAGAGCTGAAGCTAGGGCTGAGGCTAGAACTGGGAACTGGGGCTAGGGCTAATTAAATGAGCAATGAAGCAAGGCAGTTTGGCTGTTTGATTCTTGTTCTTGAGCGGTTAATAGAAGGGAACGGGTGGTTGATGGCAGGGAATGGGCAAAGCTCTAAAGCTAAGGGCCAGATTCCTTCTAATGAGTCTCCTTGTCTTTGTAACCAGCATGAATGAAGGAAGTCAGCAACGAGAGAGGTCTGATCAAGCTGTCTCTCTTGCTTTTGAGTTGGCTAATGGCAGGAAGAAGCGGGGAAGATCCCATGTTGGAGTGACTACTAGCCTTCTAACAATACCATCTCTCTATTCCCTGTCGTAGCTTACTTTAGAACTAGGAAGCTAGGAGAAATTGCAGCTAACCCCTTGAATTATTTCATAACCTGCGGTGATAGGCTCTAGGAAGCAAGGTAGAGATGTTTTTAGTAGCTATAAGTAGCTCTTCCTCTGGCTCTTCTGCTTGCCAGTCGGATAATCTAAGCCCTATCTATAAGCTACTTGAAAAACTTTTATATTAAAGAATTATGACGGATTATGTTAATAACCCCTCAAGATTTTTACACCTGATGGAGGAACTGAGATTATGAAAACTAGAATCCTAAATCCCAAAAATCTTTTATAAACCCGTTATCAAACACACCCTAAATAGGTCAACCTCGCTCTAAACCTGAGTATAAGCCTGACTTGACCCGGTCCAGCAGGCCACACCCCCTAAGTAGCTAGTCGCAACCTTTATTAACCAGCCCACAACAAAGGACCTTTCATGTTTGGCCCATAAATCATCTCAGTAGGATTCCGTTATAAACCGGCCCACAAATTAAAACCCTTGCGCCAAAAACCCTTTGATCATCGTTTTCAGTTCTAGGGTTCTTCTTGGTTTTCTGTAATGGCGAAAGAGAGAGTGAATTCCCCGATGTCATGTTTCAGCTCAAAGGGCGAAGTTTTCGCTTCTTTACTCTCCGATGGAGTCCTCAAAGTAAGTTATCTCTTTAATTTCACTTGGTATGTATGTTTTCATCCATTTTCGCTTAGATTATGGACGTCAAATCTCAACATCGAAATGTGAGATCATTTGTAGGTTTGTGTGTGAAATTTGCAGGTTTTCGCGTAAGTTAAGGGAGTCAAATTTCGGTATCGATTTGTGTGTGTGTGTGTGTGGGGGTGGGTGGGTGGTGTGTGGGGGGTGAAGTTTTTAATTAAATTTATGTAAAGAAGCTGCATGTGGTTGATACACAGGAGGTTTCGCTTTTTTTCTGTTTAGGAATCAGAAGGATACTCGTTGTTCGCTTTAAAAGTTTCGATTTTTCGTTTTAGTCCACGCGTTATGCCTATGTTTTGATGCAAAGATTGGATTTAACTCTAAATTTAAGGGTGGTATTTTTCAAAAAGAACATCTGTTTACTGTATTTGGACGAAGAAAAGTGTTGCTTATTTACTTATTCTAAGGTGCAATAAGCTGTTTCCAATAGGAGGTTAGCGATTGCTTATTTCAAGATTTTTATTGTTGATGGATACAGAATTGCATGTTCATCTTCAGTTGGATTTAGCTGTACTCAGAAGCTGATTATCTGCGTATAAGTGATTGTAGACACCCCCTAACACGATTGATATCAAAGTCAATGGGAATGTTCGAATTTGTTTTTAATGATGTCACAATTTTCTTCAAACAAATGCAAGTTTTCTACAAGTTTGGTGCCAGATAATGGAGATAAATGTAGAAGTATTGAACTTCCATTTAGTCTCAAGCAAATAAATGTCTGACTCTGATTCTGAATCTTTAAGTCATATTCACTTTAAAACTTCACATACAAACACCCTTATAGGGTATCTTTTTTGGAATGAGGTATTCTCATTGGCACTTTGTGATGTATTCATAAATTAGTTGCAATATGATAATATGCAAAACTCATAGCCTTTATGAAAATTAATCAAGGAACTCTATATTTGTATCATTATTCATGAACTTTGAGAAGTGATTGTATGGGATCTGTGTTGATATTGTACTAAGAAACCCTTTCATGCTTGAAGGTCTGGAACACGAGTGATGGAAATTTATTAGCAGAATGGAAGCAATCAGATGGAGATTCTGATGTTCAGTTTTCTTGTATTGCATGTAGCTTTGTTGGAAAGAAGGTAACACAGTGCACTAGGAACAATCATTTTTCTCTCAATTTCTTTTAATAATAAGTCATAGCTTTAGTAATTGTCTCTGTTTGTATCATTTTTATTTTTTATCATCTAAATCTCAGCACAGAAAAGAAAATAGTACTTGTTTGGTGGCATTGGGAACAGATAGTGGCGAAATTTTCACTATTAATGCTACTGCTGGCGAGTTGAAGTGGAAATCTTCTGGACATCATCATGGGTATGCTAGCAAACATTTTCTTGACTATTTGCAATTTACATTTAAGAAAAAAAATTCAATTAACTTGAATCTGGCTGGATGTCACAGTAATCAGCTTTGAGTGTCTCGGTAAAAGTGATTGTTATTATTGTTTCTGGAGTAAATATGGTCGAAATATCAGATTTGGAGTAGTGGATAAGAAGTTTTGGACATGACATTTTTTGGGTGGGTGTGTGTCTAGATAACAGGTCAAAACAAACAATTTTTCAGTTCAGGTCAAAATGGTTCGACTTCTGTTGAACTGAAACACTTGTTGACCAGTGTTTTTAAAAAAATAATTGGTGTCTTAACTATGATTAAAAAATTTATGTTATTTCAAAATTTCAATGATAATCACATTTTATGAGTAAAATGATGTAGGAGGGTTTATGCACAACAATACACAGCTGCTGACTTTTCACCCATGCACGATTCTCCTTTTCAGCCAAGTGTTTTTGTTTAACCAGTTAGAGATAAAAAATAAATCGGATTGACCAATTACAGAGTAAGTAAGTCGGAATTGTCAAACGTTTTGTGAAATATGAATGTTTCCTGGAAATCTTAAAAACATTTCACTTCATTCTTGATTTTACTATTAGTAGTAGTTTTAATGTGAAAACTTACTTTCTTTTTCCGTTGATACCATGTGTAAATATCTGTCGAGTTACACTTAAAAGTTTTGAGCTTTTGTGTATGCAGTAGAATTGCCGCTCTTTCATTTGCAAACAAAGGACGTAAACTTGGCATAATTAGCACTGATGGTACAACATGTGAAATGAACTCCGAAACCGGAGAGCTTTTAAAAGAAATTAAAATTTCAAAGAAATACATCTCTTCATCTGTATATTTGCTTGGTGAGTTTTATTTTCTTTAAAAATATTTCGGTGTCCTGTGTCCTGGCATATCTTAATTTTTGATTCAATTCATTTACACATGATTTCTTATATGGTAGATGACATAATATTAGCTGCTGCAAGTTCCAAGATTAGAGTCCTTAGTTTAGAAGATGGGGAAGATCTATTGAAGTTTTCTACACATACTGTATGTTTCTTACTTTTGTCTATCTCCAACCTTACTTTGGGGGTGTTTTGATATGCGTTTCCAAGGAGATTATTGCTAACTTTTAGATAATAAATTGCTTAAAACTGTAGCTTGTTATGTAATTTTACATTTATTTCAGTAATCAGTTTTTTATAGCGTAAGTTTTAATCTGTTATCCACATCTAGGAGGGTGTTTTGATTTGCGTTCTGGAAGTTATTCTTTGCTTATTACTTTTTAAAGTCATGAGAATTGGTTGTAAATGTTTGGATAAACAGATTCTACTAATTATCGCATATAATATAGGGGTCGATCAGATTTGAATAAATGCTTCATACAGTTAGCATAATTTTGTCAGAGTTAAATATAATTACCTATTTACCATTAGTTTGAGAGATGTTTACTCTCAAGTCATAAGGCAAGTTATTTTAATAGATTCTGTGTTTTTCATTACTTTTGTATATTATTTTCTTAGATACTAAGAATTTCCACAGTACTCAAATCTACTGATTAGCTAATTATCACAACTTCAGGTAGCTGCTTATCCAAATTCTATATTCTAATGTGTTCTATGTTTTATTATGATTACTCACCGTCACATAATCACTCCTCAAAACATACATCCAAACACCCTCTGACTATTGTGACCCTACATTGATCAAAAAATCATAGTCAATCAATTTAGTCAAGTACGCAGAAAACACTGTACCGGTTTTCAGATTACAATAATATGTTTAAACACACATTCAAGCACTCAGTTCAACTAATGTGACTGCAAAATTTTTTTGCTTAAAATTCCAGGGTCCCGTGCAACATATGGCAATCTTAGAGGATACAAATGTGATTATTACATCTGGTTTTGGTGACAAGAACCTTCAGGTGTGGAAAAATGAATCAAGCACCGAAACAGTAACAAGTGGGCCCGTTTTGTCAATGAAGCATCCTCCTCTGACAATTGAATGCAAGAATGGTTACAAAGGAAATGGTTTATTTGTACTATCGGTTTCAGAATCGGGTATAGCTTATATTTGGAGCTTGAAGACGTCGATTGAAGAAGATGTTGTTCCAACTAAGATTAAAGTCGAAGTTAGTAAATCCAAAACTGACCTAAATAGTAGTGGAAAAATCAAAAAAGGTCAAAGCTCGATATTAGCCGCTAGAGTGAAGTCAATAGACGGAGGTGATCAAGCTACAGTTTTTATTGCTTATGGCTCATTCAACTCCCCACAGTTTGCTGTAGTGGATGTTACAAGTCCAGGAGAGGATATTGTCATAAGTTCAAGTGTTGACATCCAAGAAAATGAATTAAACAACAAAAAAGGTACATGCCGTCATTTTCTAGATGTTTTTTATATGTTTTTGATTTGTTATTTTATATTTATGTAATTTGTCAATTTTTATGGATCTTCATGTGTGGAGGTGGCATTTCTGACCTGTTTACCCCTAAAAGATGCTTCGTTTGGGCTATATTTTATTATCTTTGATTGGTCAAAAGGGTTGAAAGTCACACAATGTATTCAAATGCTTTGCAACCATGTTTGAAACATTTTGATTCTGTTACCGAAGGTCGTTTAGATTTACACTACAAAATCGATTATCTGATAATTGCGTCTTGAAGTCATAATAACAACTTATTTACTGCTCTTTTTACCAACAGCTATATTGTTAATAACAATACTTATAAAAATATATAATATGATAGTTTGTGGGTTTCAATACAGCTTATATGCATAAAATACTAGGGCCTAACATGCTGACTTATATACAGACCAAAAAGACGTGCGAGGCAAGAAACGAGCTGCATCTGATGCCGACTCTGGAAATAATGGAGTAAACACTGATGATAGTAAGCAATAAAAGTTGTTTTCCTGTTTCATTTTGGTAATTGGGTAATTTCGACCTATATACTTATGAATGGGTCGATTCGAGTTATGATTTATCTCTTAGTGGTCAAAACAGGTAAAATCCAAAATGGGTGAAAAGTTGCCCGGAGTGTATTATCACATAAAACCTTTTTCATCCAATTATACAAAAAAAGGAAACATTATTTAATTTTTGTAGTCATTTACATACTAATTATTTATATGGAAGTTGTGAATATATTTGGTCTCAATGTTGATATAGTTGATGGAGATCTAATGGACGGGATTCAAACTGATAATGATGATGAACCGACCATGGGTGAGAAATTGGCTAGCTTAAATATAATCAAAGATGAGGATGGAAGCCCTGAGAAAGCAGAAACGTCTCCCGCAAAGCCACCAAGTGCCGACTCTGTTCATGTATTGCTTAAACAAGCACTGCATGCAGATGATCGGACCCTTTTGCTTGATTGCTTATTTAGACAACATGAAAAGGTTATTTCATATATTAAAAGTACCAAATGAATAACAATGATTATCAAAGATGTATTCACAAGTTTGTTTCTTTTCTTTTTCTCCGCTTACAGGTTATTACTAACACGGTTTCTCTCTTGAATCCATCCGATGTCTTCAAGCTTCTTGAGTCCCTCATATCTATGATCCAATCCAGGTGGGACCTATGGTTTCTGATTTAGAATCTTGAATATTAGAGTTGGAAAAATGGGCGGGTTGCGTAATAGGTCGAAAAGGTTTCTGGTCAAAACGGGTCGAGTCAGGTTGGGTTTGCCTGTTAAAATCTTGATTAGAGACACTATGTATCAAAAGAACAATCTCTTTTGGATTAAAAGATTGAGGTTATAAGCATTTGAATACATGATAAGTGACTTTTAACCCATTTGACCTGTTTTTAGGTATACTTTTC
Organism: Pulicaria dysenterica; assembly: GCA_947179395.2. Lineage (NCBI taxonomy): Eukaryota > Viridiplantae > Streptophyta > Magnoliopsida > Asterales > Asteraceae > Pulicaria > Pulicaria dysenterica. The sequence goes on from OX359292.1 coordinate 3,086,409, forward strand.
ATTTAGCCTGTTAAAGACTAAAATAAAACAGATAATGGGTATTTTCTTGGGTTGTTGAACTTGTAGCTGTGGTTTAGTTCGGAATCCTGAAAGAAGATAAAAAAAGGGGTGCTTAACAAATTAAAATGGGTAATTTTGCAGTGCGGGTTGAAATGGGCTAGTTCATGAGTTCAGTTGACATGCCAACAATTTTTAGTGTGTTCTTTAAATTTAATAAATAATTTTTGTATTAAACATGAAGGCTACATTCTTCAGGTGACTTTTGACCTGTTTTTTTAGCTGTTTAATCTTTCCACCCCAAATTTAATGTCTACAAACCAAAAAAAAGAAATAAATAAAACCAATAGCATATTCATACTTAATGCATTTTAATGCAAATTTTAGCTAGCACTTAGCAGAATGTGAATTGTATTCTTAATTCACTTAAGATACCAATTATTATTATATATTGAAGAAAAACTTAATGTAACGTCAACCCATATCTAAAAAAATGGGCCAAAAGTGTTGTCTTTTGAAAATTTTGAATCTTGCAATTACTGATTACGCAATGTGACAACAGGGGTGCAGTGGTTGCTTGTACATTGCCATGGCTTAAAAGCTTACTTCTTCAACATGCTAGCAGTATAATGTCTCAAGAGTCATCTTTGATTGCTCTCAACTCGTTATATCAGGTAATAATTGTTTTTCATCACTTTTCCAACAAGCATCCACCTTTAACCTTTGAAACTTTGGTCAAATGCCAAAAGCTTTTTGTACTTAAGTGAACAAGTCTGAATTGATATGTACTAGGTGTCTAGGTTTGAGAGACAAATGGAATCATTCTGTTTAAGAAGTTATCTGAACAGGTCTTAAAATGAGTGGCCACATTGGTTGATATTCTCAATTTCATACGTAATATAATATTTAACATGATTACAAAAACTATTATTCAGAATAAGTATCCAGATTTTTTTAATCATATAAAGCAATCTGTGAGGTTGTCAGATGTAGTTGGTGGGAAGTTTTAAATAATTTTTAAAAGAGTAAAAGTTATGAACTTGTGTTTTGGGTCGAGTCAACCTATACCAAAAACTACCCTTTCTGACAAGTTGATCCAACCCACTGATTTTACAACCTTCAGAAGCTGACATTTTTTCTTCTTATTTTTTAGCTAATTGAATCTCGAATTTCAACTTTCAATTCTGCGGTTCAACTGTCGAGTTGTCTAGACGTGCTATACACGAAGGTAAGCAAACACGTTCTGAAATGTAAAGATGATTAACATGTGAATCCTGACGGGTTTTATGTGTATGTATAGACTGTTGATGATGGAGCTGATGAAGGAGAAGCTCCATTGGAGCCTATTATTTTCGAAGACGAGAGTGAGGAGGAGGATGACGAAGGTGATGCCATGGAAACAGATGAAGAAGACAATGAAGAGCTTGAAGCAGTTAGTAATGTTAGTGATCTTGAAGGAAGTGATGGCATGATTGACTACTAGTGCGGGTTTGACCTTGAAAGCTGTTATAGTCAACGAACGGTCTACCTTCTAAGCCAGTTCTCATCTCATACGGGTAACCTCTGATGATGACCCTTTAAAGTATAGATGCGTAGTAGCAGCCAAACAGATTGAAAATCGAAATTAAATTTTGTATAATTTATGAGCTCAAACGAGTTGAAAATTTTCAGTTATTCACAGATAGATTATTATAATATGATTTTGCTTCTTAGCTGTGTATTTTTATTAAAAAATCTTGTTAATCCATCAAATTCTCTAAAAAACAAAAGTATAGTTGTAATAGAAATTGCAAACTCTCACAAAAAGATACACTTTTAAATTGTCGATTTGTTGTCTTTAAAACTCGTACTAATAACTGCCATTCATTACATCAGTAGTAGTAACTTTTTGTAGGAAGGAAATGGTGGTGATCGAATGCGGACCCTAATAGAGGTTTTTTAATATTTACTTTAACAGGTTACCAAAGTATGTTACTTATTTCAATAATTAAAAACTAAACCTTGTGGAGTAGATCCCGCATCCAACCAAGTCTTTGACCAGGGAACGGGATAATTCCCACTACCGAAGGCAGGCCAGTACTTACATCGACACTTTATGAAAAGTAGGATTCTATTTAGTGGCCTAAACTCTTTTTATGTATCATTGAGTTAGTAGTAACTGAAAATTTGAAGCCGTAGTAGTAACCTAACCAACAAAAGCAAGCGTGAGGGGCACTCAGCGGGTAGGGGTGATGGTATGTGTGTGACCCATGTTTCAACCAGCCACACACCTGCTTGCTGGTTGGATGCGGGTAGTCTAAGTGCATTAGTTATTGTTGATAGATCTAATCAAGTCAGATCCGATCACTAGTTCTAAATAGTCTTAGAGTCTAAAAACAAAAATGCTCCTTGTTCTCCAACGAAAAATAATATTTAACAAGTATCTTAGAAGAAAATCACCTAATAGCGTACCTGGTAAAGTACCGGCTCTCTGAAGAGAGGATGAAAGGTCTAGGATTTTAGTTCTATGAGAGTTTCAGTCACAAATGACCACATGTACGTAGTAAAAATACATCTACGTTAATTAAGGTTAAGCCGTGTATATCTAAATAAATAGGCGATCGACCTCCAACGATGATTGTTGAACAATGTCCCACATCTGACGTAGAGTAACTTTGTAATCTGTTTTATAAGTGTCATGTGCTACTTCTCTTATAACCAATTGATTTTAAGCTACACCCCACAAACTTACAGCGATAACCCTTAGACATAAAAAAAATCCTTTTTTGAATAAAGGACTAAAGATAAACACTTTTACCCTCTAACCAATTACAATTAAATTAATGCATGAATGCTGAATAGCTTTATCGATACAAATCTAATATTTATCAACATGAAAATAATAAAGATATAATATTGTATGTATAATAATAAAATACATCAAGATTCTCTAGATCGACGAGACACCGAAGTCATGAGGTCTAAAACTTTAAAAATATCTCAAGGGGCCACGTAACCATGACACGCGTCATACCCACAGGACACGTGTCACGTATTCCGCTCAAGTTTCATCTCTATATATTCTTTACGTCCTTGCATCTCTCCACCAAAACAGAGATCAACTTCGAACTCACAAATTCTCACTACAAAAAGTAACATTATTATCATTATACAATCAGTTTCAAGCTTCAATCAGCTCGAAAATGGCGTCTCACGATCAGCAGTTCAGGGCCGGAGAAGCCAAGGGTCAGGCGGAGGAGAAGACCGGTCAGGTGGTTGGAAACATAAGGGACAAAACATATCAAGCGAAAGACAAGACCTCCGACAAGGCGGGCTCCGCCTGGGAGAAGACCAAAGAGTCAACCGACCAGACCGGAAGTTACGTATCGGATAAGGCAGGGGCGGCGAGGGAGAAGGCGTCGCAGATGGGCCAAGCAACCAAGGAAAAGGCGTCCGACATGACGCAGTCAGCGAAAGAAACGGGTCAGGCGGGAAAAGAGAAGACCGGCGGGATAATGCAGAAGACCGGCGAGACGGTGAAAGGTATGGCGCAAGGAGCAGCGGATGCGGTGAAGAGTACTTTAGGAATGGGCGGTAATAATGAAGAGGAGAGCGGCGGTGGTTTTGGCGGTGAACGTCGTAGTACCACCATGACCACCACCACTAGGGGGACCAGGAACCCCTAGATGGTGTCGACTGGATCAGTCTTGTTTGTGTTTTTGTAATTTCCAACAAGCTAGAGATCGATGGTTTTTATGATCTCTTGATTATAGTTTGTACGTGTTTTATTGTTGTTGGTTTGATTAAGGTGGATGGGTGTACGTATGTAGTAGTGGTGTACGTGTGATGTACGTATATCCATATATCCCGTTGTATCCTCGTACGTACGTAGTATTCGATCTACGTACATTTGCAAATAAAACGAGGATGTCTTATAATCCATGACTAAATAATCCAATTTGAATTGGTGTTTTAATTTGGTTTTCGATTCGAATCACTATAATACAACAGCTCCTTTTGTGTCGGATGAGTTCTTTGAAAATTCGGTGTTACTTTCGGATTTTTTACGGAATCGACCGTGGCTAAAAACTTCGTGGGAAAACAATTTCCCTCGGATTTTCCAGGATTTTTTCAAAGAATCCGTGAGAAATCCGTTGTAAATTTTGTGTAGTGAGTATGTGTATTAACTCTATATTCTTACTTATAATACTTTATGACAAAAGAACACTCAAAATATTTTCTTAATTTGATTAAGTATCTAAATATTTTATATAAACATTTGATGATTATATTCAGGAAGAAGTTTATTTGAGAACCATTTTTAGTAGATGAACCGTGAGAACTAATTTGAGCGATTCAATTTTTCCTATTTTAATCTTATTGCTCTTTTATGAATTCTTCACATGCACCCTACCACACTCTTGTAATGCCCCAAAATACTAAATAACTGAAAATCACCTATAAAACACTTTCTGGAATTGAACATACATACTTTACATTAAAGCAGAAGCGTACAACTTTTAAAACGAGTCATGACAAAAGGTATTCACATGTACACTCGTTATTTGGTATCAAAAGCTAAATATTTACACGAAGGCGTTATATTGTTTCACAAAATATTATAGGTAAAGACTATGGTCAAACATGAGTCTTGCCCTTGTTTTTGGTACCTGCAAAACACAACACATAGATCCGATAAGCTACGAGAGCTTAGTGAGTTTACCACAAGTCAATCATATAAACACATGTATATAATCACATATAGATAACACACGTGTAACAGGAATATGCCAACCACTGGTTCTAGACCCAGGACAACAACTAAGCTATAGTACTGTACTGATCTGAGCCACTATTGCACAGAGCAATATGCTATAAACACATATGCTAGTCACATGATAGTATTCTATTGCAATAACACACATAGTGCACATATGAGTAATAGTCTAAAAGACTCACTTTGTAAGCTACTTCACTGATAAACACTGTATAAGAGTTGTGTAGTGGTCTACTCACAATCATACACAATTCACATATAACACATGTGTAACAACACCTCAATACTACTTATGAAAACTAAGCAGGGGCTAGGCACGCCCGTGCTCTATACAAGGCACGCCCATGCCTTTCTAAAAGGTACAGCCATGAGCCCTCTAGGTATGGGCGTACCTGATGTGTGAAATCTAGTTATATATTTTTAAGTCCAATATTCACCTATTTTAGTAATCACACACACTAGGTAAGTGTACCTAATTGTGTAATAGTAAAAGAGAGGCAAGTAATGGGTATCGTATCCGCAGAGAGCAGTGCAAACACCAATAAATCAATAAACTAATAATTAACCTAATAATGGAGGTTTTATCAGTTTTAAGGAAATAATGACTAACGGACTAATTAAAAGCAAGTAAATAAAGTAAAGGTTGAACTTTTGCAAATGACCAGAATGAGAACATGTATTCACCGTAATCTCTCTCCCTAGTTTGATATATCTCAAGATTAGTTTAATTGATTACCTAGATGACTTAACCATACTCAATTTCTGATTTCATATAGCTATTGCGAAATAGATAAGATAAACAATTTCCTATTGAACATCAAATCCACACAACCTAGTTCATCATTCATCAACCATGTTAAAAGAAGTTTAACAAAACCAGATCATGACCTTGATGGTAAACCCTAGATCATTAGGTTTAGATTACTGCTTCTAGATTCTGATTACTATTCGAAGTAAACCCTTAGAATAATTCATAGACAAACATTCAAAGAGGAACACATATCATATAAATTTCTGATTCATAATCAACATGTACCATGAATGTAGAAAACAAAAGGTTAAAACCATAAAAATCCAAGCTTTAATGAATAAACATCAAACTACTATCAATCCATAAGCAAACAAGGAAATCAAGTCACATCAGATGAATACAAAAGCGATTAGCCCATGGTCAGGCTTGAACAATCCAACAAAGTCATAAAAAACATCTCTAATCTATGATTAAACATGAATTCGACAAACCATATTGATTATGATGATGATTGATGCGTGTAGTTAAATACTCTAGGCTCCAATGGTGTTTCCTCAATCTCCATGGTTGAAAAACTCTGAAAAAGGCGCCTAGGGCCGGCCAAGAAGCAAAAGGTCCCGTTTTCTGATTTAAAATTTGTATTTATAGGCAACCTGATCTGTAGGGCTCGCGGCGCGAGCTATATGGCCTCGCGGCACGAGGTCATTTCATTCCCTCCGCGAGGGTCTTCGCGGTGCGAACAGGTGAATGTTCGCGGCACGAGCTACCTTATTTCGCCCGGTTCTTCGTTTTCTCTTTTTTTCTAGCCCGTTTTCGTCGTATCTTCCACTGTTTTCAACACTTCTAGCCTGCAAACATTCCAAACAACCATTTAGTGTATTATATACTCATTTACGCATAAAAGACGTGTAGAACACACAATATTTCGTTAAAAAAATAGTTTAATCCGGAAATATCAGTACCCAAGACACGCCCCCACCTTATCGAGGTACGCCCGTGCCATGTCACGCCGGACCCTATGAACTAGGGTTTGCCACGGTCTAATAGGCACGCCCGTGCCTCTGTACGTACAACAACAATTCCCGACTGTTCTTGCTGTTTTACGACCCAAACATCAACAAAAAATAATTCTACTCGTATCTGAACTGTATAGGGTGTTTTCCTTAACCCCTAACACCTCATGACATCAAACAAACAACAATTAACATCATCAATACATGATTCAGTCTTGTGAACCTTTTTGACCCATTTAAACTAAATTTCTATAAAAGAATCCATACCTTGGTGTTTCTAAAGATTAGATGGTGCTAAAAGGGGGTGATGTTGAGGTTTAACTTGAAGGAGCTTGTAGGATAAGCTAGAGCAGGAGTTCACGTATGTCTGTGTTTGTAAAGTGTGTACATGGAACTTTCAATAGTAATATGACTTGGTAAAAGTCAAACCTGATCAACAACTATTCACAATTGTCACAACAGCCCCTGCACTTCATAAGTTTCACCTATTGACAATTCTAACCCCTCTAGTTCTTAAACACATATACTCACATAAAAGCTATCCCAAAAACATATAACACTTAATATTAATTAACATATAATTAGGGGTAATCGAGCATGGCTGTTACAACTCTATCCATCCACACTTTCCATACATAAAATTCTCATATTCAAGGAACGACTGTGATTAGTTCTCGCGGTTCTCGCGTTAATAATGATTCTCGAATAAACCCTTCCCTATTACAAATTAATGAATGCTGGATATATAGTTTTATCGCATAAAAATCTAATATCGACATGAAATGATAAAGAATTAAAAATAAATAAATCAAGATTCTCTAGACCAGACACCGATGATCGACATGATGTGTAAATTTTAAAAATATCTCAAGGGACCACGTAACTATTTCAAACCCGAAAGACACGTGTCACGTATTCCGCTCAAGTTTTATCTCTATATATTCTTTACGTCCTTCCATGCATCTCTCCACCAAAGCAGAGATCAACTTCGAACTCACAAATTCTCACTGCAAAAAGTAACAATCTTTTCATTTTCCAATCAGTTTCAAGCTTCGATCTGCAGATCAAAATGGCGTCTAACGACCAGCAGTTCAGGGCCGGCGAAGCCAAGGGTCAAGCGGAGGAGAGGATCGGTCAGTTGGCCGGAAACATAAGCGACAAAACATATGAAGCGAAAGACAAGGCCTTCGACATGGCGGGCTCCGCATGGGAGATGACCAAAGAGTCCACCGACCAGACCGGAAGTTACGTATCCGATAACGCAGGGGAGGCGATGGAGAAGGCGTCGCAGATGGGTCAAGCAACCAAGGAAAAGGCGTCCGACATGGCGCAGTCAGCGACAGAAACGGCTCAGGCGGGAAAAGAGAAGACCGGCGGGATAATGCAGGAGACCGGTGAGACGGTGAAAGGTATGGCTCAAGGAGTAGCGGATGCGGTGAAGAGTACTTTGGGAATGGGTGGTAATAATTAATGAAGAGGAGAGCGGCGGTGGTTTTGGCGGTGAACATTGTAGTACCACCACGACCACCGCCACTCGGGGAACCAGGAACCCCTAGATGGTTTAGACTCGATCGGTCTTGTTTGTGGTTTTAAAAGTCCGATCGACAAGAGATCGATGGTTTTTGTGATCTCTTGATTTAAATTTGTACGTGTTTTATTGTTGTTGTTGGTTTGATTAAAGCTGGTAGGTGGATGGGTGTATATCCCGCCACCGAATGTATGTTTGTATCCTCGTACGTACGTAGGTATATTCGATCGACGTACATTTGCAAATAAAACGAGGATGTCTTTTCTAATTTTCGGCTGGCTTAATCCATCATCAGTTAATATTCCCATGACCTCTTTGACATATATAGTCTTTTATACATCTTGAGATTTTTTAAAAGATAAAGTGTCTCTATATGTATAGGCAAAGTTCAAGGAGAACCGTGAGAACCCTTAATTACTCAATACTAGGGGTATTTTAGTAATATATATTTATCTAACTGTGTATTGCGTACAAATAAGTTCGTTATTTATTTATGAGATTGATTTTTCGAAATAACCTTCATTAATGCGGTATTGAGGACTCATTAATGAGTTATTAATGAATCATTAGTGAACCGTTAAAATCTTAGTCCTTAATTAATATTAATTAAAGGCTAAGATTGTTTCTCACGGTTTTCGTATGGAACCATACGGAGTGAGGTTAAAATAAGAATTGGAAATTAAATGAGAATAGAAGGCTCATTCTCAGCTGTATTTCTTCAATTTTATTGCTCACCTATGAATTTCTCACATGTATCCTGTCACATCCTATTTTTCACGCTCTCCATTTATTAATTTATTATTCTCATTTAAACATTTCCTTACGCTTCTCCAACAAGTCCTGTCTTGCAATCATGGGTGTCTACAAAATGGTTGTACCTTCCGTATACACCCGTGACGGAGCACGTCGGTACCCCATGAACTAAGGTTTGTCACGGTCGCTAGCTAGACATGCCTGTACCCTTTTTAGGCACGCCCTTGTCTTATAAACAACAATAACAGTTACGCAGACTGTCTGCTATTTTCTAAACCAAAATCACACAAAACCTTACACAAGTTTTTTCCCGTACTTGTTTAACATACTACAGATGACATCAATTAACATCATATAACACATACAACATGCCAAGATCATTGATTTATCATTAAATCTTCCTCTTTGACCCACTAACACATAAAAACACTTATCTAATTCATACCTTCATGAACTATGCTATAAAGATATCAACTTCTGATGATAAAGCACAACTTTTCTTGATCAAAGATGCACAAAGAAAGTTTGGCAGCTAGCTCATACGTATGAATGTGTGTGTGAAGTGAAACAAAGAAAAGTTTGACTATTAAGAAGTCAACTCTAATATGCGGCGGGCATATTAGCATTTTGTTGCAGATTGAAAATATTCTGAAATCACATGCCACGACAGCACCAGCCACTCCCTAGTCCCTAGGCCCGTTAAGGTCAAAGCCTAAACTAAAGAGCAGCCACCTCCAATCCACAGGGCCGTCCTTCCTTGGAATTTTGGAAAGATAACTATTTTGGGCCTATTTTGCTTATAGTGTTGACTGTTGACTTTTGAAGCAAGAGTTAATTATTTATTTATATATTTTTGAACAAATGATTATCATAAACATTCTAGATTTATATATTTTATTTATAAGGAGAGTAAAATCTATAACACTAAAGAAAACCTTCTTTAACACCTTGTTAATAGTAATTAATAATTAAGATGATAAAGTAGAAATAAATAGTAACAGAATATGTCATTTTTCTTTCATATTTTATTTTATAGTTGAATATATATATATATATATATATATATATATATAGTTTTGTAAGTTATGTGTATCATTAATGCGGTGACCTGTAAAATAAATTTTAGTAGTATACAAATCACCTGTTATTTTGTTTAACCTCGGATCTTGGAGATTTTGGTTTTTAAACCGAAATAAATCATAAGTTTACACAACATTTTGACGGGGTCTAATACCATCCATGAACCAAAATTAAGGAATGCATCCTATGTTTGTATGCCAATTAATGTTCTTCACTGCATACATTGTGCTTTTCCCTTACCCAATTTCATAAACTAATCCGTTGTTTATCGGTGTCTACATTCTTTATCAAATACTTGAATAACAACAATGGCTGGGATCCAGCTTAATCGTGACACTCAGCTAAATACCGACGGGCAAAGCACTGCCGATCAACCTCATGCTCAGGTAGGTAGACGGATCTCAATCAATCTTTGGATGATACTGTGACAACATCACCTGAATTAGTTGATGCTATTTCTAACGAGTCGAATGACAGAAACTTGTTAAAAGATCGACTTTTTTATAGTTATTATTATTATAAGTAATCAACGCTCAACAAAATTACCGTCATGCTCATTAGGTAATTATTAATTAATCTAAAAACAAAATGCTAGCACTCAAATCATTATCCGCGACATCTAATACTATAATTTACTCTTTTCTCGTATGCTAGTTGAATCAAGAACCAGTAAAAAGTCAACCCACCAACACGATGAGATTGCATGACGAAGATCGAGGCTACATAGATGATCTGTAGGTATTACATAGGTTTTTTCACACGCCCAAGTTCTTTCAATTACTTATCTTGTCTTAAAAAGACAAACATTATATGCCTTTCGATACCTAAACGGTTGATCAACCCATAAGCTTTTGGTTACTGAATCATCTTTGATATATACCACTAGGCTAAACGTCTTTCCAGTCTTTCAGTAACTTACAGGATTCGGTTTTCAAGAAAAAGTTGAGAGTCGTTTTTTAATTACATGACTTTGATGAAACCACCAGGGTGAAGATTCGGTGAATACGATAGGACACATAGCGTTAGATGTCACCACCGAAGCCGCAAGAAGTGCAAAGGACTTAGCTCAAGATGCAACAACAAGAACAGCAAATGTAGTCAAAGGGAAGCATCTCAAACAACAGTAATTAACAAGCCATTCGATCAAATCCTAGACGATCAAATTAATGATTTCTTGACTTGTTATATTCGGGTCAAAATGTTTGAATCCATGATGCATGCATGTGTTTATTGTAATTTGAAATCTAATTAATTAGGGAATATTTGATTGTCATATTATAGAGGTATCTATCTATTGGAATGAATCAATACCAGTATATATTCTTAATATTTACAATATAAAAATATAAAATAAGGATTCTTTAAGAACACTTTTCATGTAAGAAGAGAGACAAGATGAAAAACTAGCTTCTTCAAACGTCAACTTCTAACCCAGGTTCTAGATCAATTTTTGTTGAAAATATAATAAGAAAATAAGTAACTTTTTAGTTAAACAATTTAAACACTTTTTTTTTTGTTAAAAATGCTATATATTAATTTGTACATAAGTATCTATACCTACATAGTTTTATATACGTGTAACCTAACATTACGGCCATAAATTAATGTATAATGTATGGTGGTTCGTGAAAGATTTGCTCAGGAGCAACTCCAAGATTATATTTGGCAGTAGTTGTGGCTACAACAATATGTCACCAGTTGTGGATCGACACCGTTATAGTTCTTGAGGTGTTAGGGATAAGTTTTGTCAATAATTATATGTGGTTATAAGGAACAAAAATTAATGATCATAATGAGAGGTTTGGGAAGGGTTTGTGGAGGGGCACTGATGTAGGCTCGGAATGGGTTAATGCTGCGGGTAGAGCTGGGGGCATTTTGACATTGTGGGATCGGGATTTTTTTGAGTTGAAAGATATTGTCAAAAGTCAAAATAGTTTGTGTTTGAAAGGGGTATGTAAACCTTTTAATGTTGAGATCATGTTATGCAACATTTACGCACCTAATGACAGAGTTAGAAGAAGATCGTTGTTTGAGGAGTTAAAGTTATGTAGAGAACAAAATAGGGTGTGTTGGGTTATGGGCGGGGACTGGAATGAAATTGTGGAAGTGGAGGAAAGATCGTCATGTGTTAGGAGGGACGATGGTATGAGAGAATTTGGTGAGTTCATAGAGTCTGAGGGTCTGGTGAATATTCCTATGTCTAATGGGAAGTTTACCTGGAGTAATAACCAAATGCAGTTGGTATCTAGTAGGTTGGATAGGTTCCTATTCGTTTCAGACCTATTGGAGCTTGTGCCCTCAGTATATCAGTGGGTAACAGAGGATAGGGTTTCAGATCATTATCCGGTAGTCTTGGGGAAGATGGAGGTTGATTGGGGTCCTACCCCGTTTAGGATGTTCAACTGGTGGGCTAAGGAGGAGGGTTTTAGTGAGTATGTGAGGGAGGTATGGAGTAACAATGGGGCGTGCAACATGGCAGTTAGGTTAAAGAAGGTTAAAGTGGCTATCAAAAATAGGTTTAGGTTCAGTAGAGATTCCTTAGTAGACAGAATTCGTAATTGTGAGATAGATCTTGTTGATTTAGAAAATCAGAGGGTGGCCAATCCAGATGATATGGAGTTGTGGAATCAACGGAGACATGTGAAAGACAAGATGTGGCATTTGAGACAGAAGGAATTCGAGCAAGCCAGACAGAAGTCTAGATTACTTTGGTTACAGAAAGGGGATTGTAACTCAAAGTTCTTCCATATTATGTCTAGATCTAGGGTTAGGAGGAATCTGGTTAGTTCTATAGAGATCGAGGGTAGGACTCTTAAGGATCCTCCTTCAGTAAAAGAAGGGATCACTGAGTTCTTCGAGAAACATTTTGATAGGCGTGGATGTTGTGTTGATACCTTGGGTTTGGGGGTTAAGAAACTCTCGGAGGAGAGCGCGAGATGGCTAGAGAGAGGCTTTGAAAAGGAGGAGGTTAAGCTTGCGGTATGGAGCTGTAATGGTGATAAGGCCCCTGGCCCAGACGGTTTCAATTTACATTTCTTCAAAGAGCACTGGGAGTTGTTGGGAGATGACTTGGTTCAATTGTTGGACGGGTTCTACTCGGATGGGTTCCTTCTTAGGGAGTTAGGGGAGACCTTTATTACACTCATACCAAAAGTCAATTCTCCCACCACAATTAAGGAGTTCAGGCCGATTTCCTTGGTAGGCAGCGTGTATAAGGTTGTTACGAAACTACTAGCTAGAAGATTGAGTGCAGTAATTTTGGAAGTGTTGGGGGATTATCAGTTTGCCTTTACCAAAGATAGACAGATATTGGATTGTGTTATGATTGTTGAAGAAATCATACATGCCATGAAGTCTAAGAAGGAGGAAGTAGTCTTTTTGAAGCTGGACTTTGAGAAAACATATGATTCGATCGAATGGGATTACTTAGCAGGTGTCTTGGGCGAAATGAATTTTGGGAAGAAATGAATTTCATGGATTTTAGGATGTCTTAGAATATCTTCTTTGTCAGTGTTAGTGAACGGGTAGCCTTCCCGTAGGTTTCCTATGAAAAGGGGATTGAAACAAGGTGACCCGTTATCTCCGCTGTTGTTTAACATTGCTGCAGAAGGTATCAATGCCCTATTGCTGCAGAAGGTACCAAGGTGACCCGTTATCTCCGCTGTTGTTTAACATTGTTTAACATTGCTGCAGAAGGTATCAATGACCCGTTATCTCCGCTGTTGTTTAACATTGCTGCAGAAGGTATCAGTTCACGGATGACACGATGTTGATAAGCAGGATGGTTATCAACCAGATTAGGAACATGTGTGATGTGTTGAAGGTGTTCTATCTTCTGTCAGGAATGAGATTGAACATGAGGAAATGTGTAGTATATGGAGTCAATGTGGACGAAGGGAACTTGGCTAGGGTTGGGGAGCTACTAGGGTGTCAGGTAGGGAGTTTCCCATGTTCCTATCTATGTTTACCCATTGGTGGGAACCCTAAAAAGTCCTCCTTTTGGGATCCTGTTATTCAAAAAGTGAAGAAGAGGTTAGAGACATGGAAAACAAAGTTTTTGTCTAAAGCTGATAGGATCCCTCTGATCAAGTCAGTATTAAATAATTTACCATTGTATTACATGTCTCTGTTCAGAATACCAGTTGGTGTGTATAAGGAGCTGGAGAAGCTGAGAAGGCAGTTCCTGTGGTCTAAAGGTGTAGATAAGAAATGAATGCCTTTGGTGGCTTGGAGCAAAATTCAGAAACCTAACAAGTTTGGAGGTTTGGGGTTAGGTGACTTGCAGGTGAAGAACGAAGCCATGTTGTCTAAATGGCTTTGGCGGTATTGGCATGAGGAAGGTTCTGTTTGCAAAATACTAGTTAACTGTAAGTATGGTGTTCTTCATCTCGGGGATCGGGGGATTGGGTTACTGCATTGTAAGTTATCTAGCATTTGGAGGAGCATAGCGTCGGTAAGGTCTTCTGAGCATAAGTTAGGCAAGGCTATTTAGGAAGGTTTTGTGGCGAAAATAGGTAAGGGTGACTTATTTGACTTTTGGAATGATAGATGGTGTGGCGGGGAAGATTTGAAGAGTAGGTTCCCTAGAATGTATGCTTTAGCTGTTAAGAAAGAAGGAAACGTGTGTACCTTTGGTGAGTGGAGGGGTTTGAGTTGGATATGGCTAATCAATTTTAGGAGGAGGGTTTTCGACTGGGAAGTTGGCATCTTTAATGAGTTTATGGATGTATTGAACTCACAAAGGCTGAAGAAAGATCAGAGTGATAGGATTTCTTGGAAATTTGATAGTAAGGGTGAGTTTTCAAAATAAGGTTAACGAGGAAGAAGGGGCGCATGGAGTAGCCAAAGTTTGGGAATACTGGGGCCCCCCTAAGGTACGTATGTTTGTCTGGCAAGCTGTGTGGAATGGTATTCCTACTAGGATGGAGTTAGTTATGAGAGGTGTGATCCGGGCTAATGAGAATGAGTGTCCTTTTTGCAATCAAGTAGGAGAATCCACGGTTCATCTGTTGTTACAGTGTAGTAAATCGTGGGGGGTGTGGAGTAATGTGATGAGATCGGTGGGTATTAGTTGGGTGATACGTAGGACTATTGTTGATGTAGTAGAGATATGGCCAAGATATGGCCAAAGTTATGGAGTTCTGTGGACACTATGGAACGAGAAGAACAATATTGTCTTTAATAACAAACATGTGAGCTTCGACAGACAGACTGATTTGGTGTGGTTAAGGGTTGGACAGTGGTGTTATGTGAAATGGCCATCAATTGCAGGGTCTTCCCTAGATATGAGCTTTAGGCCGGTAGAGGTGTTGAGGGGTGATAATTTGTTGTTCATTGACGGGTGCAACACCGATAGGAATGTGGAGGTTAATTAAGTGGATAATATAATTATGTACACAGATGGGTCGGCGAGTTATAGTGGGGACAGAGCAGGGATTGGGGGCGTATTCAGAAAGGAAATAGGTGGAGAATTGATTGGTGCCTTTTCCACTTCTATACCACCATGCTCTCCTTTAATAGCGGAGTTGGAGGCGATATGCTATGGGCTCTTAGTTTTGAGGAGCAATAGAGTAGTAGAATATGGTGCTACTAAAATCTACTCTGATTCCTCGCAAGCTGTTAGTTTAGTCAATAGTAGGTTAGATCCGTCTATGGAGGTAGTCGAGGTGTTGAGTAGAATTAAAAGCATCTTGAAAGTTTTTGTGTATGTTGAGATTCAGCATCTTCCAAGGGAACTGATTAAGGAGGCTGATTTGTTGGCTAAAAAGGGTGCTGGTAGGATGATGCCTTGGATTGCTTGGGTCTAGTGTTCTACTTAGAAGGGGTGGATAGGCCGGTGGGGCATGCGGGTTTGTATGCTATTTTGTAATTTATTTGTGTGGAAATGCTAACTATGCAGGGATACTAGCTTATGATTGCAGGTGCGTCAAGGTCATGAATAAGCAGGGTATGAGCACGGTATGATTGCATGTATCTGTGGTTGGTGATTGCAGTTGTCGATATACTAGGCATAGTGGGTGTTGCATGTTTTGGTCGGGTGGGTGTGAGTGGTCACTATATTGGTGGGGTTGGTGTGAGTGGTCACTGTATAAGAGTCGTGTCCATGGGTTTAAGGGTTTAGGGCGTTGTGTGGGTTTTGGTTTGGGGCTTTGTGTTTTATGTAGATTGAGTGTCAGTGTGTGAGTTTTTTGTGTAGGTTGTGGTTATATATGTCTCTCGGTTTGTGCGGGTGAGGATACTCCTTATGGTTTGGATCGATTGTCGGGTGTAGTGTGAGTTTGGTTATTTCCTTTTTAAAGGGGCTTCTTTGGGCGGGTTGAGATGAGGTTATAAAGGTGGAGTTGGTAGGTTTAGTGGCTGTGGTCATACTTTCATACATTGGTGTTTTGGTGGCACTATAGTTTGCACACACATATCACTTTGTCTTCCTTCGTCTAGTGGCCATGGTCATAGGTTAGTCTTGGGGTCCTGTTATGGCGCAGGAGGTTGCACTTTTGCTACCAGGTGTGATAAGGGGGGCATTTCAAACCTTTTGATTTGCTAGGCCATCTTTGTGTATGCTGACGCAAATCCTTCTTTCAAGCCTCAGAGCTTTGTGTTGCGGGTGTAGCTGGTATAATATGGGATAGTTTTTGCGTTTTTTGGGCAGATATATTATCTGGGGTTTGGTTTGGTGCAAGGTGGCGGAATTTTGGTAGAGACCTGGTGTTGAGGGGTGGCCATCCTAGGATGTGGTATTATAAGGGGTGTGCATCGGAGTGCTTGCGGTGTTGAGGAGGTATGGAGGTGGTTGTGCGTTCTGGGCATACCCTTTCCCTGTTATACCCATTGAGCCACAGAGTTTTTTTCTTAGTTTAGTGTGGTTGAGGAACGATGTTATTAAGACTATATTTGAGAGAGAGGAGCTTCCTTGCGTTATTTCTTTTTGTCTTAGGAACCCTGTTGAGCTCCAGAGTCTTTCAGGTTTGTTTGTTACTTATTCCCTAGTATGGTGTGATCCTCCATAAGTAACACTGACCTAATATTATGTGTTTGGTGATATTATGAGACTGCTGCATGAGGTGTGCTTTCTGTATGGAGCGTGGGCGCTATGACACAGTTTTGAACCACAGGTTGTGTAAGCCGATATATATTATTATCGGGTTTGGTCATATGAGATGGACATTTTGTTTGGTTGCTATGGCTCCGCTTATGATTATTTCTGCATTATTGATATGCGTTGATGTATGTGTCTAGATGGACACGGTTTATGATGAAGCATCGATACCACAGTGATGTTTGCTTGTGGAGATAGGAGTTGCGATAGCTTACTTTGTTGTAATGTTGTGTGATTATATAGATTTTTCCAGGTTGACTGGTATGTGGTTAGCTCATGTTTTGTCGTCTGTGAGCTAGTGGTGGGTATGTGCTATATGTGAGCACTGATGTGTACATGAACCTCGATTTTGTGAAGAATATATACAAGTTTTGCAGTTCAAAAAAAAAGTTTATTATTATTTTTTTGAGCGACAAACATTAGTGATCTACATTTATAGTCTTAGCAGGATATGAACTCACAACCTTAAAAAGAGAGATGCCTTAAACACACATTAATACTGTTACAAAAAGATCAAAACCATTAACACCAAATGATCTTAGTTCCACATTGTGATACCCAAAAAAACAATCAAATTACTACTTTTGACATGTGAACCCTTAAATGGTTTCTTCAATCAAGCAGCCATCCGCTTCATTTTTCTTCAAAAACCACTCTTAAACATACTACAAATGTAAAAGACATGTGAAGAAAATGAAATTAATTTATCCACATAAATCTTATGTGAATTATATGTGTTTGCTCGATATCCACATCTGAATTTAATTCCAACTCCACCACTGCTTGCCCTAATCGAAACCCTAATCTAGATCTACTAGACAAAAAGAAGCCACATGAAAACCCTAATCTAAGTAGATGAAGCCAAACATATATGTTTATATAATAATATATATTTGCAGATGCCTATGACGTCTTCTAACTGCAATTAATTAGTATTTTGGTTCTTTATCTTATGAATGTTTTTTAATTTTTATCACACTAAAAGTTTGATGATGTTGTTTACACTATAATTTAGATTATATCAAATATGATAGAAAAAGACATTTACGAAATATTATAAATTTTATGAAAAAACAAACTGTCAAATATGAATTAAATCCGATATTGGAACCACTTCTTTTTATTCATACATGATATTCATTCAAATACAAAACCTCTTTAAAAGCAACTGCCTAATACTTGAATATGTCTAGATACATAGTTAATTTTGTCTCATATAGTGTGTTTAGTATAAGTAGCTGATAGCTGAAAACTATATATTTTTTATTTTTATATGCGTTTAGCAAAATAACTGATAATTATAGCTGAATAGTGTGAAAAGACAAAAAAAGATAAATTAGTAGGAACTATATAATTATTAAAGAGGAAATTAAGTAATTTTGTATATAAAAACCCCCAAGTAGTTTTAAAAACTACTTCAAAAAACTCGTTTTGTTTATATAACACCCTTTTTTATTCAAACAATACTTGTAGTTTTTTTTAAACAAAAGAATACAAGAACTAAAAAACTACTTGTGAAGCACACCCATAATTTATATCTTAAAAATAAAATACCAATATCTTTGTTTTCTACATTCCATTTTCTAAAATTGTCATGATTATAAAAACTTATACATAACGACATTTAGTTATAACTAAATCCAAATAAAATGATAGAAAACAAAGTTTATTCTTCACTAAACACAACTACTTCTCTACTAACCGAGTTTAAAAAAATATATTCATAAGTGTCGGTTAAAATAAGGGTTTAGTTCACCTAAATAAATATAATTTGTTACGTTTTTTAATTGTGTGCATTGAACTTTAAAATTTTTCCTTTTATTTATATCAAACATTTAATTTGTCGATATTGTATGTATTAAATTTTCGGTTATATGTACTAAACTAAAACATTTAAACTTTTTTATGTAACCAAAACACATATAATAGCAACAAATTACAAGTTTGATACATAAAATGAAATTTTTTGAAGTTCGCTACACACAATAACAGAATATGAAAAAGTTTAAATACATCTTTATAAACTAAACCGCACTTTATATACTTTTAGATAGTTGAGACTGATCTAGAGGTCTAGATTGCATAGCAGAGCAATTCAACATATCCAAAAGAATCTCGTACTCGGATTGCAAGTAAGTATAATATACAGTTAAGAAAAGAAAATGATTGGTATGAAAAAATAAGCAAAAATTAATGGGAAAATGAGAAATAAATAAAAATGCTATATTAATGAAAAAATGAGAAATAGTATATTTTTGCCAACATACTATTCATTTTTTTCCAATTTTACCAACATTCTTTTTATTTTATCAATTACACCATTACATTTTTAATATTTTTCTAATTTTACCAACATTCTTTTTATTTTATCAATTACACAATTACACTTTCAATATTTTTCCAATAAACACAAGGTTTACCTACTACAGTTAATATAAGAGCCTTAACTATAAACCTTTCCAAATTTACTTTAGTACGTCATTTCCGTAATTCTAAATTGCATAGTTTGTTTTTTTTAAAGTTAATATAAGAAATTTATATATCGTAAATAAGAGCCTTAACTATAAACCTTTGCAAATTTACTTTAGTACGTGATTTCCGTAATTCTAAATTGCATAGTTTGTTTTTTTATAAATATTACTGAAAAGTTTTTTTTCTCCATTTTCATATAATTTTAAGAATTTCTTCATTTATGGTTTATATTATGTTTAATCCAAAACCGTATTTCAAACCCATAATCGAAAACCGTACCCGAAACCCGTATTCGAAAACCATAATCGAAAATCAAAAAAATACTAGTCAAATACTTTTGACCGAAATGGGTTGACACGAAACACGACCCGAACCCGACACGAAAAAAGTGACACGACCCGAACCTGATACGAAAATAAATAGGTCGAAATTGGGTCGACAAGAAATTGACCCAAACTCGAACAACACGAACCAAATAACACGAACCCGACCCAAATTGTCAGCCTTAGTAGGTAAACCTTGTGTTTATTGGAAAAATATTGAAAGTTATGTATTATGGTAGGATCACAACAGTAACACCTATACTATTTTAAGCTATTTTTGTTATCTTTGACCCTCGTATTTTTTTTTCAATTACTTTTATTTAAATAATTAGCTAGCATATAAGCCAAACATCTTAAGTCATGACAGTGAAAGTTGGGATCTAATTTATTTATTTTTTTACGTGTAAGGCATAAAAAACCATTACGCCCATTATCACCATGACATGCACATTAATATTACTACAAAAAAAATAGGGTATTAGGCACGACAAAAGTCACTACTATTGTTCTAGAAGGTCGCCCCTAATGCTTCTAGAGGCGACATGTCGTCCCATATTTAACTATCCAAAAGTTGCGACTTTAGTCCTTTTTTTCAAAAAGTTGCAAGGATAGTCCTTTAACTGCCCAAAAGTTGCACAGATGGTCCTTTTTAACGTTTTCTGTTAAGTAATTCTGTTAGTTTTTGTAAATTGACCATTATACCCCTTATCCCTATTTTTAATTATTTTCCAAATAAATATATTTATAATTATACCCCCCTCTCTCTCCCTACACACACATGCACACACACCTGCACACACACACACACACACACACTCTCTCTCTCTCTCTCTCTCACCCCTTGAAACCACCACCACCACCGACACACCACCACAATCTCTCCCTACCTCCGGCGAACACCACCATTCAGGTCCCGTTTGGTAACTATCTGACCACCGCCCACCTCCACCACAGCCCACCTCCACCACAGCCCATCACCACCGCCCACCTCCTCCACAGCCCACCTCCACCACCCAACATCACCATCGCAAGAATACAGACCAAAAAACTCAAATAACAACCAAACTCCACCCAAAAATTGAACACCGCCGACGAACACAAACCAAAAACTCGAACCCTAAATCTGCAAATGGCGGTGGTTAACAACCGGTACCCATACAACCAAATCAAAAACGTCCCTCCCAAATCAAAACCCAAAATCTCAACTCGAAAACCAGAAAACTAGAAACCCTAAATCTGCTTCTGGGATTTCCCGGCGACCGTTTGAAGTTGCTCACTCGACTGCTTCTGGGTTTGCTTCAGGGTTTGAAAAAGAAAACCCTCGTTCCTCTTAGTGTTCAGATGCGCCGGTGGTGGTGGTGGTGCGCCGGTTATAGACTGAAACAAGTACGTGTGCGTTTAGATCTAAGATTTATGGTTTGAGTTTCGATTTCAGGTGGTGGCGGGTGGTGTTTTTGAATTGGTGGTTTAGGGTTCTGATTTCAGGCGGCGGCGGCGGTCGGTGTTTAGATCTAAAATTTAGGGTTTTGAGTTGAGATTTAGGGTTTTGGTTTGGAAGGGACGTTTTTTATTTGGTTGTATACCGGTTGTTAATGGTGGTTTTTGAGTGCGCAGGTGGTTGTGGTGCGCAGGTTGTGGCAGATGGAGGTGGTGCGCCGGTGATTGACTGACAAGTTGGGTGGAGGAGGCGGTGGTTATAGGCGGAGGGTGGAGGAGGCTGTGGTTATAGGCTGAGGGTGGAGGAGGCTGTGGTTATAGGCGGAGGGTGGAGGTGGCGGTGGCTCAAGTGTGTGGGGGAGAGAAGACTGCGTGAGAGAGAAAAAAGTGTGTGTGTGTGATTGAGAGAGAGAGAGAAAGGGACTTGACAGACTTGTAACCAATACTTGTTTAAAGGATTAAAATAATATCTTAAATTAATTAAAATCTTAAATAGTGACAAAAAGACCCAAATACCCTTGACTTAACAGAATTACTTAACAGAAAACGTTAAAAAGGACCATCTGTGCAACTTTTGAGCAGTTAAAGGACTATCCTTGCAACTTTTTGAAAAAAAGGACTAAAGTCGCAACTTTTGGATAGTTAAAGGACCATTGGTGCAATTAACTTTTATTATTATTTAAAAGAACTGTAAAATGTGTAAAACTCTAATCCTAATTCTATTGCTATTTATTTAAGATTAGAATGAGTGTAACTAAATAATGGTTATGAATATTTTTGAACTAAATGATGAATTGATTTTTTTGCAGTGGCTTAAGTCTGTTACAAGTAACGTGAATATATTTAATTTGGTTTGACGTCTATACCACATAAGGTTATCTCGTTGAAATCTCTTATACAGTCGTCTACAACAAGATAGCATTAATTGCTTGTTATG
Organism: Pulicaria dysenterica; assembly: GCA_947179395.2. Lineage (NCBI taxonomy): Eukaryota > Viridiplantae > Streptophyta > Magnoliopsida > Asterales > Asteraceae > Pulicaria > Pulicaria dysenterica. Next base: position 3,108,552 of record OX359292.1, read on the forward strand.
TAATGCTAGTTTATACATATATATCATTCTATTACGAAACTATAATTCAATTAATATGTATTAGCAAAACTTATATTCACTTTACTAAATTAAATACCAATATCAATATATATACGAGTTGGTTTTAAAAAATGATAATTTCTAAACATTAATTAAAGGATATCAAATAATTATGAAATTTTTAATAAACGATAATTTTAAAAATGAGGACATACGGCGTTGTAACATCCTCAAATGGGCCTAGTCGTCTATACTCTCGGTACGTTCCGAATCTCGAGTTTATTAATAAAATTAATATATTAGTTAACGGTTTTGAATAAGGATTCCGGAAACATCCCCGTTAGTTGAAACGAATATTAATTGTAAATTGAAAAGGGGAACAAAATACCTTTAGTGGGTATTAGTGAGACTTGATAAGTCTCTTTTCTTCCTTTCTCTTCTCAGACACGTCAAACACCCACACCTCTCATTTCTTTTTTGTTGTTCTTGAATCGTGAAGGAGAAAGAGGAGAAGAGATCTTCAAGTTTTGTTCCAACAACAAAATCGAGTTATAATCTGATCTTAGACATCATCTTCTTTATCAATCTACCATTGTAAGTCCCAATCTTCATCTTCTTCATGATTTGAGGTTTTAGGTTAAAATGGAAGATTTTGATTTCCAAACTTGAAATCTTTGGTTTGATGTTGTTATATGTATGTTTTTGGATTCATTTGGATGTCTAAAATCATATGGAAACACTGGAAATTGGATTGGGATTGCTGGAATTGGGTTTTGGATTGCAAATGGACTGAACAGGGGCTGTTTCTCGCACACTGACTGTAAATTGGTTACTACGGCCGTAGTAAGTTTTCCTTACGGCCGTAGGAGGGTATTCTATAAAAATGGTCCTACGGCCGTAGGACATTTTTACTACGGCCGTAGGGACTGTCTGTTATGAACAGTGCACTGTTGTGCTGTTTTTCGACGTTTTGTCGTACGGGATGCTCGTTTAGGATTCTGAGTAGTCTAATGGCATCATTAGGGGTATCATATTAGTTTATTAGTTAATGTACTTGTGTGAAGTGACTAAACACGAGTATTATCTTATAGGTAAGCTGTACGACCTGGAAGAAGAGCGCGACGATCACGATTTTTGTTTGCTTTAGTCTCTAGCCTCACAGGTGAGTATAGGATAACATACTAATTAATATAATCGAATTACATGTTATTTGTATGTGCAAGTAATTCCATGAAATGTACTTAACACTGTTGTATGCTTGAAATGTGTACTGTATGCTATATTTATGCATGACACACGTAACCATTGAATCATGTTTATGATATGATATGTATGCGCGCTATGAGGCTCTGAATGGGTCAATTATGTGTTTGTGATCGGATCCGAGATATGGGGGCTATTTGTAGTCCTTGAACGAGGCCAGACTGCGGTCTGGGATGCCTTGAGGCCTGTGGGTCGATGATAGCGTCAACGGTACCTAGAGAGGTATTTAGGGTTTGGCTAGCCCAATGTTCCTCGTGCGATGAGGGGGATCAGCTGATTGTTGTACCCCATGGAGTCTATGGCTCCATAAAGCAACGGTGGACCGCTACCCGCTCACCCACCCGCGCGGTTGATGTGTCTGGTTTCCCCAGTTAGGAGTGTTGAGCCGGGCTCGCTACCCTGCAAGATTATGCTTCCTTCTGGCTGTGCCAGCTCATCGCGAGATGCTAGGATAGCACTGTTTGATATATTGATGATATGTGATGTGTTTATATTACTAAATATGCTATCTTATGCTCACTAGCTTTAATTAGCTAACAGATACTCTCCCCATGACTGCAGGTGACACTTAGGCGTGTGAGCTTTGGGTACCTGCTGGTTGTTAATTATCTTTTGGAGGAACACTTGTCTTAGTTATTTATATTGATGTTTATGTTTGTATAAACTTGATGTGTGGTCGGTGAACAGTTTAGTAACACCAACTGATCTTTTGTATATTGTGGCTGATTTTTGGTTGTAATTATAGTCACTTTTATATTTCCGCTGCTATTAATGAGTTTTGAAAAACAGGTTTGGCTTAAGTTCAGCGTACAAACGGATCCACGCAGTTTGGATTCTTGAATTTCTATTATTAAAATGAAAAATCTGGTTTTCAAAAGTGAGGTGTTACAAGTTGGTATCAGAGCCTAGGTTTGAGTGAATTGGGTACTTGTAAAAGTATTCAGTCTCAAACCCAGGCCCGACCATTGTTTAGTGTTCCTCTGGGGGTCATGGGGTGTGTGAAAGAGTGTTAAATTCTTGAAATGCTATTGTTTACTTGCTTGTTATGTAAGAAAAAAAAATGATAAAAAGTACTAAGTATGTTATCTATGTTTTGTTTGGTCAGGTTATTTACAAGAATAACATGGCTGAACATAGAGATAGAGAGGCTTACATAAGAGATTTAGAGGCTCGTTTGAAAGCTTCTGAGGAAAGAGTGTTGGTGCAACCAGTGGCAGAACCCAAGATGTCACCAGATCTTAAAATTTTTCTATCTTGCCAGCCACCTACCTTTGAAGGTAGCATGGATCCAAGTGTTACGGAGCGGTGGATCCGCGAGATGGATTTAGCTTTCGACAACAGCAGTTGTAAGGAATCCAACAAAGTAGGATTTGCTCGGAAGCAGTTAAGGGGTAATGCACAGACATGGTATGACACCGTGATCTCATCCACGCCAGCAGAGGTGAGAGCTACTTATACTTGGGCAGATTTTGTGGGAATCCTCCGAAGTAAGTATTGTTCAGATCAAGTGATGGATAGATTGGAGGAGGAGTTCATGGCGTTGAAAAAGGGTGATAAACCGGTTGAAGACTTGATCGAGCGGTTTTCTGATAAGATGAGGTTTGTGAATCACTTACTGCCTGATGAGAAGTCAAAGATAAAACGGTTTGCAAAAACTCTTCCACCGGATTATCGAGCTTCGGTTAGGAGTGCTCTGTCTTTGGATATCGCGTTAGAGATGGCGCGACAGTATGAAAGCGATCACACACAGAAAAAGGAGCCTACTAGTGGGAACTTTAAGAGGAAGTTTGATCAGTCTTCAGGGTCGAGAAATTGGAGTGGTGGGTCTCGGCAGCAACAGGGGACTCAGAAGTATAACCCGTCTACTACTCCATGGTGTTCCCAATGTCGTACTTATAATACTGGCCATTGTACTCGGGACACAGTCCGTTGTTTCAAGTGTGGGCAGAAGGGGCATTCTACTGATGCATGTCAATTTAAAGGAAATGTTTGTTATAAATGCTTCAAACCGGGACATCGCTCGTCTGAATGCAGATCAAGTCAGGGACGGGGATCAGGAGGAGCTGGAGGATCATCGTCGGGGCCGAAAAAGGATAATGCACCACGAGCAGCTGGCAGGGCTTTCCAGATGACGGCTGACGAGGCTAAGACAGCAGGTGATGTTATTACAGGCACATTCTTAATTAATTCAATGCCTGCATGTATTCTGTTTGATTCTGGTGCTACTTACTCCTTTATTTCTCCTAAATTCTGTGAAAGAATTCAACTTCCTAGTTCTCTTATGACAAGTCCTGTTGATGTGGAAGTTGCTGATGGTAAGTTAGTGCCCGTTACTTCATCAATTCCACAAGCGTCGCTTGAAATTGACAGTCATAGTTTTCCGATATCTTTATTGCTTTTACCTATCTCTAGTTTTGATGCGGTTGTCGGCATGGATTGGCTTGTTAGTCAAAATGCTGAAATTCTATGTTCTAAAAAGCTAATCAAGATTCCTCTACCAAACGGGTCATATGCTATGGCTCGTGGTGAACGGAGGAAATCTGAAATTCCTTTGATCTCAGCAATTAAAGCTCACAAATCAATAGCCAAAGGGTGTGAATTATATTTGGCTCGTGTGATTGATACGAAAATGGAAAAGAAAGTTGTTAGTGACATAAGGGTGGTGTCGGAATACCCTGATGTTTTTCCTGATGAATTACCCGGATTACCACCGATACGAGATGTAGAATATCAAATTAATCTTGTTCCAGGTGCTTCACCTGTGGCAAGAGCTCCTTATCGTCTCGCTCCATCTGAAATTCGCGAGATGATGACTCAAATTCAAGAACTCCTTGATAAAGGCTTTATTCGTCCCAGCTCTTCACCTTGGGGAGCTCCAGTCTTATTTGTTAAAAAGAAAGACGGGACGATGCGTATGTGCATAGACTACAGGGAGTTAAATAAAAGAACAATAAAGAATAAGTACCCTCTTCCTCGCATAGATGATTTGTTTGATCAGCTACAGGGTGCTACTTGTTTTTCTAAAATTGATCTTCGGTCTGGTTATCATCAAGTTCGGGTACGCGAGGAGGATATTCCTATAACAGCTTTTCGAACCAGATATGGGCATTACGAATTTCTGGTGATGCCTTTTGGTTTGACAAATGCTCCGGTTGTGTTTATGGACTTGATGAATCGTGTATGTCGCCCTTTTCTTGACAAGTTCGTGATAGTATTCATTGACGATATTCTCATATATTCCAAGTCTGAGTCAGAACATGAGACTCATCTTCGTGTGGTTCTTGATACTCTTTTACGCGAGCATTTATATGCTAAATTTTCTAAGTGTGAGTTCTGGCTTGAAGAAATACATTTCCTTGGTCATGTTATATGCAAGAATGGTGTAATGGTTGATCCAGTTAAAGTCGAGGCCGTGATGAATTGGGGAGTTCCTAAAACCCCATCTGAAATCAAAAGCTTCTTAGGACTTGCCGGTTACTATCGGCGTTTTATTCAAAATTTCTCCAAAATAGCAGGTCCTTTAACTAAACTCACGCGAAAGGATGTTGCTTATGATTGGTCTGCTGAACAAGATAAGGCCTTTCAAACTCTGAAGCAGTTGTTATGTCAAGCTCCAGTTCTGACCTTACCCAACGGGTCAGAAGACTTTATTGTTTATTGTGATGCTTCTTATGCGGGTTTGGGGAGTGTCCTAATGCAGAGGGACAAGGTTATTGCTTATGCTTCTCGCCAATTAAAGCCTCACGAGAAGAACTACCCAACACACGATCTTGAATTGGCTGCTGTAGTATTTGCTTTGAAACTATGGCGCCATTATCTTTATGGTACTAAGTGTGTGGTGTACACAGATCATAAAAGCCTGCAGTATGTTTTCACTCAAAAGGAGCTTAATATGAGGCAACGGAGATGGTTAGAGTTGATCAAAGACTATGATTGTGAAATCAAATATCACCCGGGAAAGGCGAACATTGTAGCAGATGCATTAAGCCGAAAAGGCTCTTCGGAGAATGTCAGATTCATGAAGCTTACTATTGTATCTGATATCATCACTCGGCTTAAGGAGGCGCAACAGGAGGCTTTGTTAGAGGCTAACTTGAAAGCAGAAACAATGACTAAACTGAAGGATCAACTGGAAGATGATAACCGTGGGCTAAAGACTTTTAAATCCCGAATCTGGGTGCCTAGCCTTGGTGGAAACCGTGATCTAATTCTCCAGGAGGCTCATAAATCAAAGTTGTCTATTCACCCTGGATGTACTAAAATGTATCATGATCTAAGGGTACTTTATTGGTGGCCCACCTTGAAGCGTGATATAGCTTCATATGTCGAGAAATGTCAAACATGTGCACAAGTCAAAACGGAACATCAAAAGCCTTATGGTAATTTGCAGCAATTACCTATTCCAGAATGGAAGTGGGATAATATTACCATGGATTTTGTCACTAAATTGCCCAGAACTTCAAAAGGGCATGATATGATCTGGGTAATAGTCGATCGTCTCACTAAGAGTGCACATTTTCTTGCAGTCTGCGAATCTTGGTCTATGACTCGCCTTGCTCAGTTATATATCAACGAGATTGTATCTCGCCACGGTATTCCTTTATCAATTGTTTCTGATAGGGATACTCGTTTTGCATCGAACTTTTGGGCCAGTCTTCAAAGAGAGCTTGGTACTCGTATTCATTTGAGTACCGCATACCACCCCCAAACTGACGGACAGTCCGAAAGGACTATTCAAACTCTTGAAGATATGTTACGCGCGTGTGTACTTGAATATGGTGGTTCGTGGGATTCTCATCTACCTTTGATCGAATTTGCTTATAATAATTCGTATCATTCTAGCATTGGTATGCCACCGTACGAGATGCTTTATGGTAGGCGTTGTCGTACCCCTACTTGTTGGCTAGAACCGGGAGAGAAACAATATGCAGGACCTGATTTGGTTCAAATTACAGCCGATAAAGTCAAAGTTGCACGTGAAAAGTTGAAGGCGGCTCGTGATAGACAGAAGATGTATGCTGATTCGAAACGCAGACCTGTTACCTTTGAAATTGGTGACCGGGTATTCTTAAAGGTTTCTCCATGGAAGGGTGTAATTCGGTTTGGTAAGAAGGGCAAGCTAAGTCCGCGTTACATTGGTCCTTTCAAGATTCTTGCCAAAGTCAACGAGCAGACTGTATCTTTGGAATTGCCTCCAGAATTATCGGGTATTCACAGCACTTTCAACGTTTGTTATCTGTGAAAGTGTAAAGTAGAGGAAGATCAGATTTTGTCTCTACAAGACCTGAAGGTTGATTCTACCAAGCGATTGGTGGAAGAACCGATTGAAATATTAGACACTAAGGTCAAACGGTTGAGGAAGAAGAACATCCGATTGGTCTTGGTCAAATGGAAACACAACCTTGGGTCAAACTTGACGTGGGAGACTGAGGATGACATGAAGGCCCGATATCCCCACTTGTTTACAGAAGAGCAGATTCCGAGGACGGAATCTTCTTAAGGGGGGTAGATTTGTAACACCCTCAAATGGGCCTAGTCGTCTATACTCTCGGTACGTTCCGAATCTCGAGTTTATTAATAAAATTAATATATTAGTTAACGGTTTTGAATAAGGATTCCGGAAACATCCCCGTTAGTTGAAACGGATATTAATTGTAAGTTGAAAAGGGGAACAAAATACCTTTAGTGGGTATTAGTGAGACTTGATAAGTCTCTTTTCTTCCTTTCTCTTCTCAGACACGTCAAACACCCACACCTCTCATTTCTTTTTTGTTGTTCTTGAATCGTGAAGGAGAAAGAGGAGAAGAGATCTTCAAGTTTTGTTCCAACAACAAAATCGAGTTATAATCTGATCTTAGACATCATCTTCTTTATCAATCTACCATTGTAAGTCCCAATCTTCATCTTCTTCATGATTTGAGGTTTTAGGTTAAAATGGAAGATTTTGATTTCCAAACTTGAAATCTTTGGTTTGATGTTGTTATATGTATGTTTTTGGATTCATTTGGATGTCTAAAATCATATGGAAACACTGGAAATTGGATTGGGATTGCTGGAATTGGGTTTTGGATTGCAAATGGACTGAACAGGGGCTGTTTCTCGCACACTGACTGTAAATTGGTTACTACGGCCGTAGTAAGTTTTCCCTACGGCCGTAGGAGGGTATTCTATAAAAATGGTCCTACGGCCGTAGGGACTGTCTGTTATGAACAGTGCACTGTTGTGCTGTTTTTCGACGTTTTGTCGTACGGGATGCTCGTTTAGGATTCTGAGTAGTCTAATGGCATCATTAGGGGTATCATATTAGTTTATTAGTTAATGTACTTGTGTGAAGTGACTAAACACGAGTATTATCTTATAGGTAAGCTGTACGACCTGGAAGAAGAGCGCGACGATCACGATTTTTGTTTGCTTTAGTCTCTAGCCTCACAGGTGAGTATAGGATAACATACTAATTAATATAATCGAATTACATGTTATTTGTATGTGCAAGTAATTCCATGAAATGTACTTAACACTGTTGTATGCTTGAAATGTGTACTGTATGCTATATTTATGCATGACACACGTAACCATTGAATCATGTTTATGATATGATATGTATGCGCGCTATGAGGCTCTGAATGGGTCAATTATGTGTTTGTGATCGGATCCGAGATATGGGGGCTATTTGTAGTCCTTGAACGAGGCCAGACTGCGGTCTGGGATGCCTTGAGGCCTGTGGGTCGATGATAGCGTCAACGGTACCTAGAGAGGTATTTAGGGTTTGGCTAGCCCAATGTTCCTCGTGCGATGAGGGGGATCAGCTGATTGTTGTACCCCATGGAGTCTATGGCTCCATAAAGCAACGGTGGACCGCTACCCGCTCACCCACCCGCGCGGTTGATGTGTCTGGTTTCCCCAGTTAGGAGTGTTGAGCCGGGCTCGCTACCCTGCAAGATTATGCTTCCTTCTGGCTGTGCCAGCTCATCGCGAGATGCTAGGATAACACTGTTTGATATATTGATGATATGTGATATGTTTATATTACTAAATATGCTATCTTATGCTCACTAGCTTTAATTAGCTAACAGATACTCTCCCCATGACTGCAGGTGACACTTAGGCGTGTGAGCTTTGGGTACCTGCTGGTTGTTAATTATCTTTTGGAGGAACACTTGTCTTAGTTATTTATATTGATGTTTATGTTTGTATAAACTTGATGTGTGGTCGGTGAACAGTTTAGTAACACCAACTGATCTTTTGTATATTGTGGCTGATTTTTGGTTGTAATTATAGCCACTTTTATATTTCCGCTGCTATTAATGAGTTTTGAAAAACAGGTTTGGCTTAAGTTCAGCGTACAAACGGATCCACGCAGTTTGGATTCTTGAATTTCTATTATTAAAATGAAAAATCTGGTTTTCAAAAGTGAGGTGTTACAGCGTCAACACCTAAAACAGAGGTGGAAATATCGATGAGAGAGGGAGACAAACGTGACGGCGGAAACCTGAGGTTGTCATGATACAAAGAGATGCGATTGTATTTTTGTTTAAGTCATCGATATTTATTGTTTCAATTAAAGACAATAAGGTTATTTTTTATTGGTTATTATTAAAATATCTAAAAAAATATTTTAAAATGATAAAATAAAAAACTTGGTTTAGTATAATATTTTAAAATATTATAGATGGTAAACATAATATTTTAAAATATAATAATGTTAAAATATGATATTATAAATTGGAGTGAAAAATATGTTATCTTAAGCATATATAAAGTATTCATAAAAATTATTGATTCAAACTAAAGAGTTAAAAAGTTAAAATTCGATTTTATTTTTTGTTTTTTTATTTAGATGGTTAGTTAAGATTATATAATTAAAATTAGTTTTTTAGTTTAATAAGTAGAACTATATAATAAATTTAATTTAATTAATGTGTTAATATTTATATTAGAATATTTAGTTATTTACAACCTCACGCCTCACGGAATACATATTTGATATTTCCTTTTAAATAATGTTTACATAATTTTTGTTTTATAAAAAAGAAAAAGAAAGAAACAGAAACACATGGGACAGAGAGTAAAATAAAACGGACGAATTAAAGCGGTTTTATATATAGACAATTAAGGTCCTGCCATATATAACTATTCACCCCACAAACCATCGTGGGTGGATGAAGCCCTTCATTACGCTGCCCTACGGATTTTTAGGTAAAAATGAAATAAACTCTTTTACCTTCAAAGGATATTATTAATTAATTAATTACCGTACAAGTGGTAATTAGCCAGTTGTTTTATTTGAAAGAATAAAGTTTTTTTTTTGTAGAATTAGGGATGCAAAAAAGTCTAGCAATCAACAAGCTATTGGAGTTTGGATTAATAAAAGTTTGAAACAAACCGAACCTTATAATGCTCGCGTTCAAGCCTAGACTGAAACTTATAAAATAAACGAGCTTGATTTCGAGTCTAAAGTCGTTGTTCGTTAATTTAAGCTCGCGAACATAAGCGTGTTTTGTATATAATATAATTTATATAATTATATTTACATATGTGATATATCATTTTGATTGAAAATTTCAAAATAGTAGTTAGTCTAAAGAGTCATGCTTAAATAAACTAAGCCTTAATTAAACGAGTCAAGCTTGAACTCAAATTTAAAAGTATCTATCGAAACTGGATCGTTTGTATCGTCGGTAAAATAAGAAAACGTGTGATGCACATATAAATGGAAACGGGAAGTACAAATGTACAATGTTTGAAATTTTTGAATGTGTTTGCATGTGTTACAACTACTCTTTTCAAACTATAATGAATGATATATATGTGATCCTATATATACATAGACTTGTTCCATACTTTTTACTCGCCTAAATATGAGAACTTCAGAAAATTTTGCTTTTGAGGGCGAAAAGGAAAATCCTAAGTTTAAGAAAATATTGATGTCCGATGTAGTTGTTACGAGGAATCGTAACCTTTTTGGTGGCCGTAAATGGAATATTGTGGATATCATAACTCTTGTTTGGGTTTTATTTGTTCATTTTCTATCCCTTTTTGCAGCATTTACCTTCACTTGGGACGCCTTTTGGGTAGCATTTATGTGCTATGCATTGTGCGGGATGCTTGGTTGTTGGTTCCATTGTGTATCAAAACAACAGCAAAGAGAAGGAATCAACAGCCTATAATGAAGATAAAAGTATAAGCAGTAAATGCATCGAAGAGAACACAATAGAGGCTGTGTATTGAAACCTTAGTTAGGTCAAGAAGAAAGTAAGGCTTATATACAAGCCTAAGTTACACAAAAGGTCCTTGTACTCCTAGCTAATTTACACTAGAAGCAAAACTCTTATAAAGAGTAAAATGTTCACAACTATATATATATATGTACTAACATTCTCCCCCTTTGTGTACATTTTACAAAGGGAGGCTATGATCAAAAGATTAGCAAAAGATTAGCAAGAATGATGTATCTAATTTTGGTCTCTTTTTCTCTTCCTTTTAAGCTCTTTCTTCTTTTCAGCAAAATGTTTGAACACCCTCTTTCTTAGATCCATACGGTATTCAAAATCACGCAGATCTTTTCGCAACTTCAGTCTTTCTTCAATCGCTTCGACGGCTCTAAAAATCAAACTAGAATCATCACCATACATCTAATCATCAATTGGTTTTAGTCGATCAAGTCTGATGCGTTCATTAAGTTCATGTATGAGTTTCTTAAGAGTTCCGTCACAGAATTTGGCAATTTCAGAAATACGAAGAAAGCTTTTCGTTTTGTACAAGTCTGTGTAAACAACTCCAAGCTCTGGTTCACCAATCACATCAAAATCTTCATATTTGTCCACAAATTCTAGGTCTCGGTTGGGATACGTCAAGTTGACTTTTCGTAGTTGATTCTCTAAAGCCATTTGCAAGTCTGATGCTGCATAATATCGAACTTGACGGATCATGAATCTTTTCAAAGCTTCGAAACCTCTTCGTAGATAATCATCACGAGACAAGGACCCAAGTTCTCTGTAATAGAAATGAAGATCGAGAACATCTTTGAAGGATAGGTGTTTTAATTCACTTTCACCGAATGTGTATTTCTTGCCATCATCCCTCAAGACTTCATAGATAGGATAGTGCCATTTGCTATACTTATCACCTCTGACAGAAATTACTTTGATGATTGGGTGACTTGACTTTAACTTCTTTATCTCTTCCTTTCCAGAAAATCGTAACATATGATTGTATTCAACTTTTCGGACATTTTCAAGGTCTTGTAAATCTCTAAGTTCAAATTCATCAAGCACCTTGATTCGGGAAGGATGTCTCCAAATTTTGTCAACACATTCTTCCACAAACGGAGCCTTTAATGAAAAGTTGTCCCATTCAAGTTCTATGTGGACAGTTGTAGCAGAGACTTTCAAATTTTCAGCTTCTTTTAAGGCTTCCGCTGGAATGTTTACATTCTCTAGTTGACCTTCTTGCTCAAACAAGAAGTCAAACATTTTGATTACTTCTTCCCGATTTTTTGTTCTTACAAGCTCAATATCCAGAAGGGTGGATTCTGTTTCAGAATCGATGTATTGAGCCTGTTCGGGGATCATGATAGGAAGTTGGAGACTTCCAGAGACCGTGACAGTCTCTATATCTGGAGATATTGATAGAGAGAGTGGTTGTGCAAGTCGGAGGATTTGGTTTTATGTCGATTGAGTGGTTGTGGTTGTCGTTTGGGTAGGGTTGTTGGTTTGGGTTGATGGTCCAATCAATGGTTCAGAAAGATGGATACTTGAAGGGTCACAACTTTTCTGTCTCTTCTCCCCCTCATGATTATCCGAATCATCGGGATCATCATGTCTCTGTTGAAGTACATTTCCAGCATCAACACCACATCTGTTTAGTGCGAGGGTAAGCAATTCATTTGAGGCGGTCAGACTGTCGACACGGTCGGTTAGTTTGGTAACCGCGTCGGTTAGCGAGTCAAGGCGACTAACTAACAGATTAAAGTCATCTTGGGTTAGGGTGATGGTGGGTTGAGTTGTTGTAGGTATAGCTTGAGTGGTAGGAGTTAGGTGGGAAGGTGTATGTGTAGAGGAATTTAGGTGGAGTTGCCTCAGACGGGGTGTGGACTTAGGGGGGGTTGGCTCGGTTATCAGAGCTTTCCCTTTGTCTGTCAAAAAGGACTTATGGGCAGCAGTTACGTCCCTCGGCAGTTGTTCTTTTAAAGAATCAAATGTTGCGGGTGTAAAAGCTGGTATTGTTGTAACTCCGGGGCCACTTAGGCTTCCCGTTGGCACGGTAGTAGATGGAATTTCTACTCCGCGACCCGTGTTCACCGCTGGCGTGACTGTAGCAGTGACGGGATTTCCTTTCGATCCTTGAGATTCAACACTTGTTGAAGCCTCTACGAAAGTTCCAGCAACATCACACAGATGTGCGTGCTCGACACTGTGAGTCCTAATTGAATCAGAATATATAGGCTCAAACTCTAGACTCTGTGTGAACAAAGGAAATGTAGTAAGCAGGGGAGGTGGCTCACTGGTTTCAATATCAGTAGTCTCCGATTGAGGTACCGATAGATGAGGCGGTTTGTCCCCGTGTATAGATGAAACTACTGTCTGTGGAGAGACAACAGAGTAGCTGGGAGGGCTTAACGGGTGCGCTGTTGGGTTAGATGCAGCGACTTCTACTTCAGCATTGAACGGATCAATGCCTGCACCTAAGGGGGTTACCCGGATATTTTCAGTGGTTTGAGTATCTCCCTCAGTTCTTTTAGAAGAAATTGCATCAAAAGCATCATCTATTTCGACCATAGCCTCATCGGTGTCAGTAGAGCCCGTCTGTATTGGCCTTTTAGCCATGGTTTTGAGACGTTTCGTTCGAGGCTGCTCAGCCGCAGGTGACGGTTGTTCCCTTATTGGTACACTAGCCTGTACTCCCTCAGCCTCACTAACCCTTATTTCACCTAGTACTCCCTCAGAAATACTCACAGGACCCTCACGCCTAGTGGGTAAGCCTCCTTGGGTAGGACCAGCTGGGTTTTGCTGATCCGTAGGAGGTAATCTATGCTTTTTCTTATATTTTTTAATCTCAGCAGAATTGTGTTGATATGTGTTGAGAGTCTTGTTCTTGAACTCGGTTCCATTATCAGTTCTGATTATCTTTGCAGTAAATTGCAGCTTCACTTGAGTGGTTTTCAGGAATGAGATGATAAGTTCAGGAGTTTCATCCTTTGTTCGTAGAAATCTGACCCAAGTGTACCGTGAGTAGTCGTCCACAATAACTAACACATATTTGCGACCGTTGATTGTTTGAGTCTGCATCGGCCCACACAAGTCCATGTGTAACAACTCTAAAGGTTGGGACGAATTCGGTTCAGGCTTTGATTTATGAGGAACTTTCTTCATTTTCCCCATTTCACAGGCTGCACACAGATGATCTTTTTCAAATTTAAGATCAGGCAACCCATTGACTAACCCATTTGCAGCTAACTTATTGATGTTTCTGAAATTCAAATGAGAGATTCTTCTATGCCACAACCAGTTCTGTTGCATAGATGCCTTAGAAAGAAGGCAAACTTCAGAGGAGGGTTTTACAGATGAGAGGTCAATGGTATAAAGGTTAGACTTTCGTGAACCAGCTAAAATTTCTTTTCCTTCTTGAGATATAACACTGCATTTATTAGCCTTAAAATGAACTTGCATTCCCTTATCACAAAATTGACCAATGCTCAACAAATTATGACCTAAACCCTCGACATATGAAACTTTCTTGATAGAGATGTTGTCATCTACCAATTCACCATATCCCATTATTGGCGATTTGTTGTCATTACCAAACCGTACTGTACCACCATATTTTTCTTTGAAATTTGAGAGCAGCTCCTTCCTTCCAGTCATGTGTCTGGAGCAACCAGAATCAAGATACCACACATGACCGATCTGCAAAAAAATTAAGCAGATTTAGGTACCCATTTAAAGATGGGTCCTATTTCATTAGAGGGAGAGGGGGATGTAGGAGTTGTAAACTGTGGTGTTGTAAAAGCAGGTTTTATAAAGGATTTTTCATTACTTTGAATCTCTGATGTTTTTGGAAACCATCTGAAGCTAGTTTCAAAGTTTGGATGTTGCATATTTTTGTTTAATAAATATGGATTCATTTTAGGTGGTGAAGTACAAATCTTCTCCCTCGACAATCTTTGTAAATGTTTGACGGAATATATCTTGAATGGATATTTCACATCGGGTCTTTCAACCACATTCACACGAGAATTAGCAGGTGTAGAAAATTGAGACAGTTCATTCACATTCACACCATCACAAGAATAACCATAATTATAATCAAACACAGAATTGTATTTAGCATGCACATGATCATTTCTATTAACGAACTTTTGTCTAGTAACAGAATTGTTTGATTTACTAGCAACATGAATTTGTCTAGCATGCAATCTATCATTCTTTCTAGCAACTGTATCAAAAGATGGACTAGCAAACACACTACTAGTCTTAGTAGCAGTCACATTGTTTTGAACAACAGATTTCCCAAAAAGATTTGAAGCATTGTTCTTATTAACAGTAGGATTTTTCAAAAATGGGTTTTCTTCAAGCAAGCGTCTTTTGTCTTGTTCTAACTCCTTATGCTTCTTCAACCACAGAGCTCGCCTGGTCTGCCTCTTACTTAATTCTTTGTCTGTCATCACAGTCAAATCAAAGTTAGCAGTTTTCGAGGAGTGATCATGCCTTTTGGAATTTGAGCACTCACCTGGGTAAATTTTATTAGGAACATACTCAATCCTTTCAATTTTAAGAGGTTTGATTTGTGATCTAGGGACCAAAAGACTTTCTCTTTGTTTGAAAAAGATTTTAGGATGAGTATTGGGTGGTGCATTGGTTTTCTCTTTGTTTAAAATAGGTGTCTTTTGAGAAAATTGAGCGTCAACAAGATTAAACCCTTCATCAGACTCAAAAATTTTGTTAAAAACATCCTCTTCTTGTGATGATTTAGAGCCGACAGCGGAAGTCATTTGATCTCTGAGAAAATCAATCTTATGAAGAAGCGTGAATCTTTCATTTTCAAAATCTTTAACTTGCTTCTTTAAAAGCTGTTCGAGTTCAGAAATTTTTAATTTTAAAAGTGAGCTCGGTATATAAAGATGTGAAAATTCGGGTTTATCAGAAAGATTTTCTGACTTTTGATTTAATTCCTCCGAAGAGTAAGTAGCCAAAAAGTCAGTCGTCAAGGGTATTTCTCTTGTTTTGTAAGTCTCGTTCAGTTCATTGTAATTAAAAGGTGCTTGCAATTTTTCAAGATTTTCTCTTTTTACCTTTTCCATTTCAAAGTCCTCAGCAGCCCCTGTAAATCTCATAAGTTGAACATACCCTTTTCCCATTAATTTAAAATCATATAACTGAGACGCAGTTACTTTTTCCAGAATGTGAGGATTTTCAAAACCAAGACCTTCAAAGGAATACGGATTGTAAAAACGTGTGTCTTTTGGTTTGTTCAGATGAATGGTTTGATCTGTTTGACCTCTTTTGACGAGCTTGTCCTCAAGATCTTTGATCTTCGAGTACAACTCATTTCTTTCATTAAAAATGGAATTATATTTAATCACATGTTCACTACACTCTCGTTCTGTAGCTTTAATTTTTTCTGTAAGACTATTTACGTTTATTTCTTGTTTTGACAAATTCCCTTTTAAATCAATGATGTTGTTGCGTGCTTCAGACAGTAATGAGTTTGCTAGTGCTTCATTTTTTAAACATTCTTTCGATATTTCAGTGTTTTTCAGAAGCTGTTCTTCCAATCTCCTAATATCCTTTCTTTCTTTCTTTAATTTGTTTATTTGCATTTGAAAAGAATCAGATATAAGTTGAATTTTAGTTGGAAGATTACTAACCTCATTGTCAGACTCTGAGATTTCTGTTTTCTCAGCTTCACCTTCGGAATCTTCGGAATCTGATGCTCCTTCTTCAGTTACATCACACATGTAGGCTTTGTTTTCTTCTTCTGAGTCAGAGTCAGATACCGCTTGCCATGGATCTCCTCTCACCATCAAGGCTTTCTCAGCGTCCTGCTGTTGACAATAAAGTGCCTTTCGAGTGTAGTAGTTGCAGTCCTTTTTTACCACTTTCTTGCACTCTCGAGCGAAATGGCCAGATCTTCCACATTTGTAACACTTGTGCAGATCAACAGGTGCTTTCGTTTCTCCAGTTTTGAACTCGAAAGCTGGTGATTTCTCGTACTGACTAGGTGATTTCTCATAACGAGCAGTTGATTTTTCATAACGAGCGGGTGATCTCTCATAACGAGCAGGTGATCTCTCATAACGAGTTGGTGATCTCTCGTAACGAGTCTTATCTTTATGCCTGAAACCAGATGAAGTTCGTAGCTTATTGGAAGATGATCTATTTTTCATATACTTTTGCCTGAGTTCAGTAAGAAGAGCTTTGGTTTTTAACAACTCAGCTAATCCATCATCATCCTCTTCATCTTCAATCTCTCCTACAGATGATGAGCTAGATTCAATTACCTTTGCTTTCAAACTCTTTGAGCTTCTTCTGTGTCGTTTCTTAGCTACAAGAGCGATGGGATCAGCAGGTTGTGCTTTTGCCGAGTGCTTCATTTTCTTAGCTTGAGCTTTGCTTTCATATTGACTCAAATCTTCGTATATCACGTGAATTGATTGAGTACTCAGATCTTTATTCATTTTTTTTTTGTTGTTGTTGTTGTTGCTGTTAAAATAATACTTCAAAATGGATCTTTTAGTGGAAAATATAAGGTGTTTTGCAATTATAGGATGGAAACACGATGATTTGCGATTAGCTTTAAACAAGGACTTGAAATTCAATTTTAAAAGCTAATTTGTGATTTGATATAAAACGGCTATTTTGTGATTGGATTTGAAAAGGTTTTGCAATTGGGTTACTAAAACTGATTGGCGATTCTAATTGCTAAAGGTGATTTGCGATTGCAGCTTTAGTAACTGATTGGCGATTGGGGCTTAATAAACTGTTTGGCGATTGCAGCTTTAAGTAACTGTTTGGCGATTGCAGCTTGACACACTAATTTGCGATTGGAGCTTTAGCAAGTCATTGGCGATTGGAGCTTTTGCAACTAATTGGCGATTGCAGATTTAAGTAATGATTGGCGATTGCAGTGAATCCAACTGATTGGCGATTGCAGTGAATATACCCTGATTGGCGATTCTGCTTATCAAAACTAATTTGCAATTCATATGAACTTTAGCGATTACTATGCCCAGTCGAACAAACAAAAAATCTAGATTTAGAACCTCAAAACAAGCTTTTAAGATGCAATTTTTTTAACCTGAAGCTTCCACAAGCACTCATATACAAAATCCAACCTTTTAATCAACCAATAAACACTTAATCATGAAGAAACATGATGAAATCAGCCCCTTAAAAACAGATCTCGAACAGGAAAAAAAACAAAAATAGCACAGATTTTCGAGATTTTGCACTGCTATTTTATGTACTTATGCTCGGAAACAATAATCCCTCATCATACCATCATAATTTCAGATAAACAAACGAGTTTCAGTGATGAATCAAGCATGAACCGATCGATTTTTACCAAGAACAGGGCTGTACGAACTTTAGCTCAAAACAGATTCAATATCCAACCAAAAAGCACAGATTAAACTTTGATGTTACCTTAGATCCACTACTGTGCTCTGATACCAATTGTTGGTTCCATTGTGTATCAAAACAACAGCAAAGAGAAGGAATCAACAGCCTATAATGAAGATAAAAGTATAAGCAGTAAATGCATCGAAGAGAACACAATAGAGGCTGTGTATTGAAACCTTAGTTAGGTCAAGAAGAAAGCAAGGCTTATATACAAGCCTAAGTTACACAAAAGGTCCTTGTACTCCTAGCTAATTTACACTAGAAGCAAAACTCTTATAAAGAGTAAAATGTTCACAACTATATATATATATGTACTAACATTGGTATAACCCTCTCTTATCATCGGAATCTTGCACATCATAGTCTAAAGTTGCCCAAATTCCTCGAATACACCTTTGCTTATTTCGGAGTTCAAGCTGCTCAGGTTATCCTTTTTTTCTTTCTTTAATATACGAAATATATATTTAAAGTTTTGGCATTAGTCACAACTCACAAGTCCTTAATTAGACGGGATGAAGACACAGATCAAGTGGTCGGTGTCATGGCACGGTTTGACTCTTGATCGTCCCCTGATGATCACCACACCGCTGCCGGTGTAAGACCGGTCACATTGGTTTCTTTTGTGTGTGTGTGTGTATATAAAGGTGGTGAAGTTATATAAGAATGTGATTATACGTGTAATCGAGTATGAGTTTGGTGTATGTGATGGTTAAGTGATGATGAGCGTGAATTGCTGAAATAGTTAACGTGATAATAATAATAGAGGAATCGACTCCATCCTCTTTTTACGTTATTCAAAAAAATAGAAAACACCATAATAGACACATATATTAATGATGTTTCTTCTTATTATTCTTTTTTTTTTCTTTTTCTATAGAGGGACCCAATATTTTGGGTTAGCATACATAGATCTCACCATCAATATGTTGAATCAGATAAAGATCCACACTCTCCGACTTACGGGTTTTGGTTTAGCCATATGGGTTGGTTGTTTGATAGTGGCTACATTGTCGAGAAGGTATATATATATATATATATATATATATATATATATATATATATATATATATATATATATATATATATATATATATATCTCCTAGATCAACGTTAGCATTTGATTATTTTACCACCGCAAATTTACCTTTTTTTACATGTCTATGATTACAGTATAAAGAACGTAACAATGTCGAAGATCTAAAAAGCCAACCATTCTACAGATTCATCAGAAGAACTTATTTATGGCATATACTTGCATTTGCAATCATTGTATATGTTGTGGGTGGTTTTCCCTACCTTGTATGGGTCGTGGTAAGATTTTAATTACTAACAGAAAATGTAAGATTTTATATTAAATTTAAAGATATTGTTAAACTTGTAATTCAAAATTGAGTTTTTACATATAAGATATAAGCAAAGGTATTTTTTAATGCATGATAAATGAAATATCATATATGAGTATTGTTATTTGCATAAATTGGTGAAGTTATTTATGCTTGTAGGGTGTGAGAATCACGTTGAGTTACCACTTGACATTTCTAGTGAATTCAGCATGCCATATTTGGGGGAAACAAGTTTGGAACACGGGTGATCTCTCCAAGAACAATTTGTATGTCTTTTAAAAGCTTTGGCTAAAGATTCAATCTCATAACTTTTACTATATAATTAACATTTAAAAATTAAAAAAAAAAATATTATACATGATATGTATGTAGGTGGGTGGCATTATTTACTTTTGGAGAAGGATGGCATAACAATCACCATGCGTTTGAGTATTCAGCTCGATTAGGGTTAGAATGGTGGCAAATTGACTTGTGTTGGTGGTTTATATTTATTCTTGAAGCATTAGGGTTAGCCACCAATGTTAAGTTGCCGACTGTGGCTCACAAGCTTAAAAGATCCTTCGGGTCTAATAACAAATTCAAATAAACGATCTTATAGCTAGCCTTCTGCTACAACTTCCGTTGGTTCTAAGTTCGGGGTGTTCATGTAATGAAATAAGTGTATGTCATAAATAAGTGTTAGTGATTATCAAGTGTGGTCTAGCAAATATGTGCATGCGAGAAAGGACTAAACTTGCTATCTTTTATTAAAGATGGGATAAATTTGAAGCTTAAATAGTTGTATTAGTATACATATAATATGCCTGAAGAAATTTGTACTAGTTGTTTTCTATAGACAATATTTTTATATCTACGTACATAAGTGCATTTATACAGGCCAGTCTTCAATTTATACTATACAAGTTATTATTTGGAAAATTATTAGTTATATATACGTATACCCCTTGATGTTTTCTAGCTGTTAATCAACATTTAGAAAACATATAAGAAAAGGAACATATGTATTTAATCATTGACAGCTGCTTATTTTGTGTAAGTAATATGCAAATATTGTTTTACAATAATGTTTTTTTAAGTAAGAAAATACCAATAGTATTACCTCAAAAACGTTGTACAATACACCAAAGCAACTCTTAGCATTTGGCCATTTGTAAGGTAAAAACGTAGGAAAGCTTAATTAATACCGAAAATATATATGAAGTAGGAAAAACTGGCCTTCAAAAGAAGGGAAATAATACAAACCAAATTCCTACTAAATGTATGAAACATCTAGCACCGCATGGCTATCCCTATTTACCGAACATATTACTTAAAATTAAAATTACATAATTTAAACTTAAAAAAAATCTAAACTACTACATTAAAAAAAACATAATTTTAAACTTAAAAACAAAAATAATATTTATTTCATTTCCCTCCACCCGTACTTGAGTCGTAGTTCCTCTTTCATCTTCTTCATATTTTCCAATGCATTTCCCAAAAGATGATTGTCGGTTGCATGAAATATTCGAAAGCTTTCATTTTTTGTTGTTCCGCTTTCATTTTTCTACAAAACGAAAATAATATTATATTAGTAATAATAATAATAATAATAATAATAATAATAATAATAATAATAATATATACGGAATATTAATAATAATTATTATAATAATAATAATAATAATTACGGAATAATAAAACAATTAATAATAATATTAATAATAAAAAAGAATATAGAATATAGAATAAAGATAAAAAATTATACTTTGTTTTGCGAATTTCCAACGATTGGGTCTTCCAAAATATCAACCCAATATGTGACTAACGCAAGTTCTTCGTCAGAAGTCCACCGAAATTGGTTTGGCTCGGTTGGCAAATGATCCGGTTTTCGTGCGTTGTGACGGCCCATCGTCTTGTGGTGGAGGTTGCATTTGTTGTTGAGTTTCCGGTTGGGGTTCAGGTTAGGTTTCCGGCACTACATCAAAAAAATTATCCTCTTGAGTGTCGAGAGGGAATTGTTGTGGTGGTTTTTGATGCATCGGGTACCCGAGATAAGAGAGTGGAAATGGTTGGGGTTGATTAAGCATCCCCGTATATGTGAATTGTCCTGCGGCGAAAAATGGGTTTGGTTGGTATGGTGGTGGCGGAACGTTTAAGTAAAACTGATTATCCAGCCGTGTGTGTGTGGAACTCGAAACCCGCGAACGGTTACGTCCGGTTGATGGTGGAGTGGAAACCTCGTTTGGATCTATATTCTTTTGTAGATGAAAGATTATGTACATATAGATGTATATGATAAAAAAGGTAGATGTAGATGAGAGGAATTGTATGATT
Source organism: Pulicaria dysenterica (assembly GCA_947179395.2). NCBI lineage: Eukaryota > Viridiplantae > Streptophyta > Magnoliopsida > Asterales > Asteraceae > Pulicaria > Pulicaria dysenterica. The sequence goes on from OX359292.1 coordinate 3,130,093, forward strand.
AAAAAATGGTGAAGTGGTAGGATATTTATAAGTAAAAAATTGTTAAAAAAATTAATAATAAAAATTACCGTTGAAAACGGTAAAAAATTTGAAAAGTATCCGGTGGGGGGGGGGGGGGGGGGGGGGGGGGATTCTCGATTTGAGCAGCGAGTCCTGGAACCTGATTGTGTTACTCAATTTTGGAACCTGATTGTGCGTTTTGGCGACCTCACCCGACGCTACCCGAAGCCATCGGGTGAGGTATTACGTACGGCCTTATGCACTTACATGCTGGGTTGATGAGCCATAACTACCACGATATATAGGTAGTCTATATTCGAGCGATGTTTGATGGAAATATGGAATTAAAGATGCAGATTTGGAAGTTGAATGATAGATCTTGAAGTTTTCGCTTATCATATTTAAATACTATTTCAATTGGTTTCGATAACTCCAAATCTTCACAAGGAAGATCAAATTATTTCACTTCTCTAAAAGTCAAATTTACTATTTAGGGATGGACAAAGATAACATGGGCTATATAGTTCTATCAATAATAGTTTAGAATTTTCTTCCCTTGTATTTGTTTTCTGGTTTTTGCAAAAGAGAAAAAAAAGTGTCATTTTCCATTAAAAGTGCCCCAACTAAAACATATAAAAATAGAGAGATTGGTTACCTCCTATAACTTTATTATAATTTTTAGAGTTGTTTTAAATAAAATCCAATTTAAAAAGCATAGTTCTAAAATTTTAATATGCGATCACAGGTGATTCAGTATAATCACATATGATTTATAATAGAATCACATATGAATTACGAAAATGTCCCTCCGTCCAAAATTTTAAAATTCAATCTGGACTATTGATGTTATTGATCCAAAGGTTAAAATTAGTCTCTTATGACTATGAATTAAATATGAACTATATTAAACAATCTTCATAGTTTTCGATATACATAGTTGCATACTTGAAAAAATTACTGATATTACCGTATATAAAAAACAAAAATTTCCTATTCATTCATTCTATAAGAGAGTAGGGATGTAAACGAGCCGAGCCGAGCCGAGCTTTACACTAATCGAGCCAGACTCTTTAAGAATTACAGAAGCTCGAGCTCGTGATTTAAGGCTCGAGCTCGGCTCGTGAAGTGTTGTACGAAGCTCGTTAAAGCTCGTTTATTTTTTTGTTTTTGTAAATTATTTAAATAGTATATAAAAACAATTTGAACTCTAAATTCTTATTTTTTTTTAATTTTTTGTTGCATATTTAATGATATAATGACAATTTAAATTTTGAATTTTTAACTATTTCATATTTAATGATATAAAATATGTAATATAATTATATAAGTAAAAAATAAAAAGTAAAAAATAAATATTATATCAAAGCTCGTTTAAGCTCGCGAGCTTAAACGAGCCCATTATACAAGGCTCGGGCTCGTTTAATAAATGAGCTTTAATATAGGCTCGAACTCGGGCTCGAGCTCGTTTAGGCTCGGCTCGTTTCGAGCTTTTAACGAGCCGAGCTCGAGTAGCTCACGAGTAGCTCGGCTTATTTACATCACTATAGGAGAGGCATAAAATGCTATAGGAGGGACATGAACATATCGCCTCCCCTTCTTTCTCTCACATGTGGTCACCTATGTAGCTTGTTACCCACCCATAACCTCACTCTCCTCTTTCTCCCTTTCTCTTGTTTCTCTTCTCTCTTTTTATCATCTCTCATCTATCTATCTTTGTAATTAAACAAATAAATATAAGAAGAGTATGTGGGATGTGTATAGGGCTTTATGTGTTGGAAGATAATTAGAACAAAAAAGTTGATGTGATATATAATAGAGTATGTATAAGAAAAATATGATCGATGTTGACGGTCTTATGAGTAAGACATGTTAAGTCATCTTTAATCCATATAACTCTATTAAAGTTTAATACACATCAACTTCCATTATCTATACAACTTTACCTATCAATTTCACACTTCTCTCTCTCTCTCTCTCTCTCTCTCTCTCTCTATATATATATATATATATATATATATATATATATATATATATATATATATATATATATATATATATATATATATATATATATATGGTTAAACAAAAACCTCCCTTAACCATAAAACCTAAAGAACCTCCTCCGTGATGACACGTGACACACAGTTTAGGGGCAAAAAAAGAAAATTAAAAAAAATCAATTTCATCGTCGCTCACAGCCCCTCCCCCAGCAACCCCAACAATTTAAAAAAAAAAAAACCCCACTTACTTTAAATGATCATAACTCGTTCGTTTTTAATAATTTTAACAAAAAAATTATACCGTTAGATTCAGTTTTTTCGTCCTCTTTCAAACAAGACCGGGCTTGATATATTTCAGAAACTTTTTTTTGAAATGCAAATTTTGCATTTTGAACTGTGTTCATACTATATGCAAAATGCAAAAAATCAAAAAATATATAATGTATAACGTAAATGCAGAATGCAAAAAACGAAAAACGCAAAATATAAACATGCAGAATGCAAAATCCGTAGAACGTAAACCTAGAACCATAGAACGTAAAATGCAGAATGCAAAATATAAACATGTAGAATGCAAAATATAAACATGCAGAATGCAAAATTTGCATTTTGAGCTGTGTTCATACTAAAATGCTAAATATAAACATGCAGAATGCAAAATATAAATATGCAGAATGCAAAAATTGCATTTTGAGCTGTGTTCATACTAAAACGCAAAATATAATGTAACACTGTACTTTTTAAACAAATACTTTATTGCACGCGGAAGCTAATTACATATAATAATCTTGATTACATAATAGATACAAAAGATTTAACTTGTTTGATGTACAAAGACTTATACAGTGTTAATACAAAACAGACTCTTTCAAAAACATTGACATCAGAGTATTGGTTCGTCCATATTCCCAGCCCAAATGTTTCAGGCTCACCAAAAGAGAACCTGCAAAACAATCTAGTGGGGAATTAGCACAAAGCTAAGTGAGGGAACAAATATCTAAACATATACAAGGCAAACATGCCTAAACCCAAATATCTCATGAATCCCAGGAGAACCGGCGGTGTTGCAAGCACCTACAACCAAGGTCGGCCAAAACCAAGGTTTACCGATAGCCTTGCAAATATGGACTACAGTATCAGCCTCCTTGAATAACATGAATGTACATCAAGGCCAGATACCGTAAATCCCCCAGCAATAGGCCCAGCATAAAACTGATCTCCAAATTAACATGTATATACAATCCAAACAAGAGCATTTTCAAATAGGATATTAAATCCTGTATATCCCAAGATATAAATCCACTCACCAAAGTCTTCAAACTCTGGTTCACTCGAGTGACTAACTCACTGAGTCTTCTCAGTTCCTGAGATTGAAGTAACCCAAGTCAGTATTCAATTCATAATACTGATCCAATAATAAATATCATATCTAATCATGTATGATCACAATTATATATATATATATATATATATATATATATTCATCATACAAAAGTCCCCAAAGATATACCAATCATGTTTATCTTTAAATCATCAAATCCGATTAACCAAATCCGATCAAATGGAAATCCGAGCAAAGGTCCAAAATCCGATAATACAAAATCCGATTAAAAGTCCAATTCCAAAAGAATAGGATTCCGAGTAAAGGATATAATCCGAGTAAATGATTCAAATCCGAGAAAAGGTACAATCCGATTGAATAAGCGGATTCTGAAAACATGCATAACAATATTCAACCTAGTCGGAATCCGATAGAAGATGCGGAATCCGAGTAAATCACAATCCGATTAAATGTTAAGGCATATCCAGCAGAGTCGGAATCCGGGTTCAAGTCGGAATCCGACTCATTCAACCTCTACAATCCGAGTCCTTCAAAACTCAGCACATCATCAATTTCTACTTCATATTCTAAACTGATTTCATGCATACAAGTTATACAAGTCTCCAGAAATCATTATAAACATGTTATGAACACATATTGATCATAAAATCTAACATGCATACGTCCTATGATCATCAAATCATCATATAGGCTTCAATCGGATTTCATAGAAATAATACACAAATATATAAAACCAAGTTCAAACTATCATCAACATAATTGCATGAAATTTCTAATCTTTAAAATGATATCAAGTAACTAAAATGCAAATGAGGTAGAAATTTCTTTCTTCTTCTTCTTCTTCTTCTTCGGCCGAGAGCAACAAGAATACTCACACACACACACTTTGTCCAAAGTTACAAGTAATATGGCATGGAGTGTGGGTAGAGGCTTAAACCCATAATTCGGCCATACCCCCCCCCCCCCCCCCCCAACAACCCACATAATATTATTTAACTAAATTTCCCAATTAATAACACAATATAAAATCCCAAATATTTGCCAATAACATATATTCACAAAATAATTCACATAAACCAATTAAATACCCAAATTAATTAATTAATTACCTTAATTAATTTAGGCCGACAAAGAGGGTGTTACATATAAACATACATAATGCAAAATATAAACATGCAGAATGCAAAAAAATAAACATGCAGAATGCAAAATTTGCATTTTGAGCTGTGTTCATACTAAATGCAGAATGCAAAAAACGAAAAACGCAAAATATAAACATGCAGAATGCAAAATCCGTAGATCATAAACATAGAACAGTAGAACGTAAAATGCAGAATGCAAAATATAAACCTGCAGAATACAAAATATAAACATGCAGAATGCAAAATTTACATTTTGAGCTGTGTTCATACTAAATGCAGAATGCAAAAAACAAAAATAGCAAAATATAAAAATGCAGAATGCAAAATCCGTAGAACATAAATCCTAAACCGTATAACGCAAATCTGTAAAATGCAAAAAACATACAGAATACAAAAAACGTAAATCTGCAAACCCAAAATGCAAAATTCCGTACACAGAAACACAACATGCTGCCAAAATGCAAAATCTGTACACAGAAACACTACAGCTGCCAAAATTCAAAATTCTTAGATGCTTGATTCATTCAAGCCTAAATGCAAAATGCAACATCTGAAATTTGCATTTTGAGCTGGGTAATTCAAACCATGAAGAATGAAGAATGCAGAATGCAAAAAACATGCATAATGAAAGAATGCAAAATGCAAAACACATGCAGAATGCAAAAATGCAAAAAACATAAAGAATGCAAAATGCAAAAAACATGCAGAATGAATAATGAATAATGCAGAAAGCAAAAAACATGCAGAATGCAAAAAAAATGCAGAATGTAAATCCGTATAAACATGCAAAATGCAAAAAACGAAAAACGCAAAATTTATGATCTGAGACGAACCATTTGCGACGACTGCAAGGTCATTAGCGACGACTTTGCTTATTTGCGACGACAAAATTTAACTTCATCGTCGCTAATTTCTGATCTGAGACGAACCTTTTGCGACGACATTCAGCTCTTAGCGACGAGCTGCAAAATGCAAAAAAAATAGTGTTTTTCCTGTACAGTTGCCAAAATGCAAAAAAATAATTCATTTTAAAAAAAATTAGAAAAGTATAGGAAGAGTGATCTTGTTTGAAAGAGGATTAAAAAACTAAAAGAATGGTATAATTTTTTTGATTAAATTCACAAAACTTAAAAATTTATGGCAATTTAAAGTTTTTGAGGGTTTTTTTTTAAATCGTGGGTGTTGGGGGGGGATAATTACATTTTTGCCCTATTCTTTCTAAACTAATACATAATAATTACAGTTTTGCCATCGATCAATCTCATCCATTGATATTGATGATCCAAAGATCCATATTGGTTCTTTAGATTCTTTGTTTAACACATGATTCTTTATTGATCCAATTTATATATATATATATATATATATATATATATATATATATATATATATATATATATATATATATATATATAATATACACATATATACACATAAGGCCACCACAAGTCCACTTCCATATTTAATATATTACATAAAATTAAAAATATGAAAGTGGGGCATCTCTGATCTATTACATGGTTGTATGTAAGGCTGGTAATTTGAGTCGTTTTCATGTTAACAGCTTCATGTTATTCGTGTTCGTGTCGACTCATTATCACCCATTTATGTTCGTGTCAGTACGAGTTGTGTCACTTTTTTCGTGTCAGGTTAGTGTCGGCCCATTTCGCCCAAATATAATCGGGAACTTTTATTTCAATATCGTATAAGATTTCATTTCATTTCAATTTTTTAATTAATTAATTGCTTCGATATGGATTTTGAATATGATTTTAGATTTTCACTTTAATATTTGATATTCATTTCGTTTGTATGTAAACTTTGGATTGTTTCAATTTAATTCAAATTTTGACTTTATTTTGTAATTGAATTTATACAAATGAATATACTAAACAATATAATCTAGTAAGCTTATACCAAGTAGCAATAAATAATATTATTAAACAACCGATAATATTAAAATAATGTATCACTATGTATAGTTACGAAACGTATTCAAAATATTAAATTACTTCATACAAAGTAAATAAATGTTAAAGTAGCAAAAGTGCAAAACCATATAGTCAAAATAACAAATACCAAAATTATGTAATACTTTTTTAGCTTTCTATCTTTTATGGTTTATTTAAATTTCTAGCTTTTAAATGTTTTGTACTTTTTTTGTTGAGTTTTATTACCTAATATGTCACTCCCAAATTTGAATTTACAATCTCATTTATGAAATTTAAATTTTAAGTATTAAAGAAAATCTTACAATTTTATAGTGTAATGCTCATACTGGTCACATTCGGGTGTTGAATTGACCCTATCCCGGCCTATTTATAAGCGTGTCAACTTTGTGTAGACCTGCTTTTGAGGTTCCTGTCACTTTTTTTCGTATCGAGTAAAAAAATTGTTGGCCTTAGTTGTATGCTCATATCACTCCCTCCGTATTCAACCCATCCCTCACTTCATTTAACATTCAATTTTTATGATGCATTCATTGGAGATGCACTTAAACATTGCATGTGTTTCAACAACTCTTTTAAACTATAATGAATGATATATGATTCTATATATACATAGAGTTGGTCTATACTTGTACTCACAAAACATATTATATATGAGAACTTCAGAAGATTTTGCTTTTGAAGGCAAGAAGGAAATTCTTAAGTTTAAGAAAATATTGATGTCTGATGTGGTTGTTACGAGGAATATATATATATATATATATATATATATATATATATATATATATATATATATTAATATACACTAATTTACTCTGTGTTACAACTATTAACCGATGTAATTTTATAGTAATATTTTTTGGGCTCTATAATGTTATTTTGGGCTCATGATTATATTTAGTTTCCTAGCCCATTAGGGTTACATGACTTTGTATTTATTTTGATGGTTCCTCATTGAATGAGATATGGAAAATTACACACTTTCAACAACTACTCTTTTCAAACTATAATTAATGATGCATATGTGATTCTATATATACATAGACTTGATTCATACTTTTACTCACCTAAATATGAGAACTTCAGAAAATTTTGCTTTTGAGGACGAAAAGGAGAATCCTAAGTTTAAGAAAATTTTGATGTCCGATGTGGTTGTTACGAGGAATCGGAACCTTTTTGGTGGCCGTAAATGGAATATTGTGGATATTATAACTCTTGTTTGGGTTTTATTTGTTCACTTTCTATCCCTTTTTGCAGTATCTACCTTCACTTGGGGTGCCTTTTGGGCAGCATTTTTGGGCCATGTGTTGTGCGGGATGCTTGGTATAACCCTCTCTTATCATCGAAATCTTGCACACCATAGTCTTAAGTTGCCCAAATTCCTCGAATACACCTTTGCTTATTTCGGAGTTCAAGCTGCTCAGGTTTTTCTTGCATCTTTTCTTTCTTTTCTTTACATATATACCAAATATATATTAAAATTTTTAGCATAACTCACAAGTGTCCTTAGACGGGATGGATCAAGACACCAAGTGGTCGGCATCATGGCACAGTCTCGATCCGTCCCCTGATGATCACCTCACCGATGCCGGTGTTAGACCGGTTACGTACATTGTTTTTGTGTATGTGTGTGTGTGTGTGTAAAGGTGGCGAGGTTATATAAGAGTATGATTATTCATGTAATCATGTATGAGTGTAGTGTATATGCTGCTTAAGTGATAATTAGCGTGATTGTCGAAAAAGTTAACGTGATAATAATAATAGAGGAATTGACTCCATCCTCTTTTTTAAGTTATTTAAAAAAAGACACATACCCATTGATTAATGATAGACACATACCCATTGATTAATGATGTTTTATCTTATTTTTCTTTTTTCTTTTTTGAATAGAGGGACCCAATATATTGGGTTAGCATACATAGATCTCATCATCAATATGTTGAATCAGATAAAGATCCACACTCTCCGACCTACGGGTTTTGGTTTAGCCATATGGGTTGGCTCTTTGATAGTGGCTACATTGTCGAGAAGGTATGTATATATACGTATATATCTCCCAACGTTAAAGATCGAAGTTAGTATTAATTTAATTATTTATTTAACTACTGCAAATTAAATTTATCTTTTTTACATGTCTATCTATGATTACAGTATAAAGAACGTAAAAACGTCGAAGATCTAAAAAGCCAACCATTCTACAACTTCATCAAAAGAACTTATTTATGGCATATACTTGCATTTGCGATTATTGTATATGTTGTGGGTGGTTTTCCCTACCTTGTATGGGTCGTGGTAAGATTTTTATTAACATAAAATATAAAATTTTATATTAAATTTTTAAGATATTGTTAAACTTATAAATCAAATTTAATTTTTACATAAAAGATATAAAAAAGTATTTTTATAATTTATAATAATTGATATATCATATATGAATATTTTTATTTACATAATATGGTGAAGTTATTTATGCTTGTAGGGTGTGAGAATCACGTGGACTTACCACGTGACATTTCTAGTGAATTCGGCATGCCATATTTGGGGAAAACAAGCTTGGAACACGGGTGATCTCTCCAAAAACAATTTGTACGTCAATAAAAAGCTTTGTCTAAAGATTCAATCTCATAACTTTTACTATATAATTAATATTAAAATTTATAAAATATAATATATGATATGTGTGTACGTAGGTGGGTGGCATTATTTACATTCGGAGAAGGATGGCATAACAATCACCATGCATTTGAGTATTCAGCTAGATTCGGGTTAGAATGGTGGCAGATTGACCCATGTTGGTGGTTTATACTGTTTCTTGAAGCATTAGGGTTAGCGACCAATGTTAAGTTGCCGACTACGGCTCACAAGCTTAAAAGATCCTTCGAGTCTAATAACAAATTCAAATAAATTATCCTACAACTAGCCTTCGTGCTACAGCTTCTGTTGGTTCTAAATTAAGGGTGTTCATGCAATGATTTATAATAAGTGTATGTAATAAATAAGTCTTTCAAGTGTGATCTAGCAAGTACGTGAATGTGAGGAAAAATTAGTTAAAGTCGCTATCATTTATATATATATATATATATATATATATATATATATATATATATATATATATATATATATATGATTTATAATAAGTGTATGTAATAAATAAGTCTTTCAAGTGTGATCTAGCAAGTACGTGAATGTGAGGAAAAATTAATTAAAGTCGCTATCATTTATATATGATAAATTTGAAGCTTAAATATATAGTTGTATTAGTACGTATATGTAATATGACTGAAGAAATTTAATTTGTAATAGTTGTTTTTAATAGACAATACTATTAATTAATTATATCTTCGTACATAAGTGTATTTACAGCAGTATTTAATTCATACAAGTGTTTTTTTGGTAAATTATTAATTACTATAATTAGTAATCGATCTTTAGTCAACTGTGCTAACATGTTATATCTACCACTTCGACGCTTTTCTATTAATCAAAACTAGCAGTGTACTCACGCAATGCTGCGACAGTAAATAGTTTCAATTTTGCAACATGTCGTTTTCAATGATGTAACGCGTAATTTAATGTCACAAAAAAAATCAGCAACATGTCCGTTTTTTTTTCCAATTTTTCTTATATTTGTATCAACTATTTTATTAATTTTAAAAATAAATTCTAAAAAACATAAAAAAATTAAAAATGATTTATATTTATGAACTAATGAGAGAGAAGTTAATAAGATTTTGACAATTATATTGATGTGGGTGTATAGTTGTGTTTGTGTAAGAGAGTGTGTTAATGGGAAAATATATTTTAAATAAAAGAAAAGTTAAAATTTATTAGGAGAGAGAATTGGTTAAAAATTGAGTGGATGAGATTAATTTAGATAAAAAAAAAGATGGAGATTAGAGATTGACATAACTTTAAGAAGTTATTAAAAGTTGGAAGGTAAGAAAGTGTTAAATTATTTATATAGTAGTATAGATTTAGAGAATATATGAGGAAAAGGAACATGTGTAATTAATCATTGAGAGTTAATTGGTTTTCCTTTATTTTTGTACACGCACTTCTTATTTCGTGTAACTAATATGCAGATTTTTTTTTAATATTTATTTAAAAAGTAAGAAAATACAAATACTATTACCTCAAAAACATTGTACAATACGCCAAAGCAACTCTTACTCTCATAGCATTTGCAAGGTATAAATATAGGAAAGCCTAGCTAGTTGTACGGACGTTTAGTGACCTGTGGGTATTGATACAAACCAAGTAGAGCTGACTTGATGCAACTGGTGCTGGTTGATCGTGGAATTGGATATGCACGGACGTTATAGTGACCTGTGGGTACTGATATGAGAGTAGCTCTTTGATAGCTGAATTGTATTTCCGGTTATGTGTTGCGAAGTTTCAATGTTGATAGTCTGTGTAGTCATGAGATCTGAACACTGTGTATGGTTGCTTGTTTTAGCAACGGTTCATTATGAATGAACTTTTGCTGTTCAAAACAAAAAAAAATGTTGTACGGTTTCGAGCTCCTATTTCTGGAAGAGATTGAGAAAATGCTCCTTCACTCCCATTTATCGAATGTATTTGTTATGCACGTACATGTTGGGTTGATGAGCCATAACAACCATGATAGGTAGTCTTGAGCGATGTTTGACCCAATTAAAGATGAAGATTTGAAAGTCGGATGATAAATCTTGAAGTTTTCACTTGTCCTGTTAATTTGAATGAACTTTTGATGTTCAAAACAAAAAAAAAATGTTGTATGGTTTCATGCTCCTATTTCTGGAAGAGATTGAGAAAATGCTCCTTCACTCCCATTTATCGAACTTATTTGTTATGCACGTACATGTTGGGTTGATGAGCCATAACAACCATGATAGGTAGTCTTGAGCGATGTTTGACCCAATTAAAGATGAAGATTTGAAAATCGGATGATAAATCTTAAAGTTTTCACTTGTCCTGTTAATTTGAATACTATTTTATTTCAATTCCTCCAAATTAAGTAAGTTAATAATGACCAAGTTATTGTTCGTCATATTTCTCCAACACTTCTTGTCCTCCTAAGTAAACTGCTTGGATCCATTAAGTTGTCAAAGCTAAAGGTTGTATTATCCGGAACTCACCACTATTGCATGATGTACTTTCTTCCAAAAGCTTGAAACCTTTAATCGGTTTAAAACTTTATATATTTACATGAAATAATAATATTATTTAAGTGAACTATTTAATTTATTTGTAACGAATTTTATTATTTTTTATTGCTTTTATTCGTGTTATATGATCGATTGAGACAATAAAAAAATTAGGTATGTATATTTTTACACGTGTGTTAAACACAAGTTTTTGATGTATAAAGTACAGTAATCTTAAAACATACTTTATATATATGAGATATTTTGTAATTTAAGAGCAAAATATATATGAATTGCCCCTTAATTAAATATCTTATTAGTTTTACCAACAAACATGAAAAATTATGTCACTTAGACGAAAGGAGTAATTGGATGTGTCATGGGGCAATTCATAAATTGTTATTGAATGTTAGTCCTGAATTTAGCCCCACGTATTTATTTATCTTTGTCTTAAAGTATTCATATGTAATGTTTTGTGTGGTGTTACGATTTTTAAAAATAAATATTATGTTATGATAAGATTTATATGAAAATATAAATAGAAATGAGATGATTATAAATCTATATTTATATTTACATAGAATATTATAAGTTAAAAGTTATATGAGAAAAACAAATTAATAACATATTAAAATTGTTGTCTTAATAAGGTGCCATGAATTGAACATAGGAGTTGGCATTCAATTGCAGTAGTCTTTCCCAATACCAACACGCATATTTGTTATTTTCTCCATCTTTTATATATATAATTACTAATATATGGTAGTAGACAATAAGTTTCAGGGACTATGTTCATATAAAGAAATTTTAATTAACATTTGATATATATATATATATATATATATATATATATATATATATATATATATATATATATATATGTGTGTGTGTGTGTGTGTGTGTGTGTGTGTGTGTGTCGGTTAAAACGAGAACTGCGAGAACCAATTACGGCAATTGAACAAAGAGATGGACGGTTGAGATTAAATAGTTGTTAATGATAACCATAAATTAATCAAACTTATCCTTAATTAATTAAGGGTAATTTAAACAATTTTACATTACTCCCATATTTTTTAAACTAATATATACATCAAACGGAAAGATGTTAAATTACAAAAATTATGTCAAATTAACGAGAAAATTATGCTCTTTAATTTGAGACCAGTCTTGATATATTTTTCAATTTTTTTTTTTTGTGTTGCCTGGGTTTTTTTATTAGTACAACTCGACATGTACACTAATGCAAAATTTGCACTTGTGCATATGCACAGATTCACCTAATTTTTTCAGCACAGATATAGATATGCACATGTGCAAATTTTGCACTAGTGCACATCCGAGCTTTAGAAACTCCCAGCAAACACGACTTTTTTTTCCAAAAAAATATAGTAAGACCGGTCTTAAATTAAAGAGCATAATTTTTGTCGTTAATTTGATATATTTTTTGTAATTTAACACCTTTTCGTTTAATGGATATATTAGTTTTAAAAAAGTGGGAAAACGTAAAAATGTTCATACTTCCTTTTCCCATTTGAATTAAATAAGAAAGACAGGAAATTACCTTATTGGTTAGAAATGGTTCTCGTACGAAAAATAGATTTTAGTGCAAGAACCGATTTTAGTGGGAAACCGTGAGAACCAATCTTAGCCGTCCAATTCTCCCTCCTTCAATGTCATTGCACACACATGAATTCATCACACGCACCTAGCTGCCACACTTTATCCCCCAACGCTCTACATCCGTGAATTTCACTTATCAAATCGACGGCTAAGATTGGTTTTCGTGGTATGCACACTAAAATCGGTTCTCAAATAAACTTCTTCCTATATATATAATTCAATCAAGAACTGTTTTATGTGTACGTGAAGCTTGATTTTTTCAAATAACTCTCACTGATGTATCATTAATGTTTCTTTAATGAGCGGAATAACGGGCCATTATCATTAATAGCAATTGATATATTTTAATCAGGTCTAATATTGGCTCTCGTAGTTTTCGCACCAAATTCAGTTCTTATTTAAACTCTTCTCTATCTAACTGATGGTGAAAACTTAAATAAATCATATTTCAAATACCTATTTTATGGGGCTCATCTTAACGTAATCTTTGGCTCTTGGCTTGCTATATATTTGCAATTTTTTGTTGAAATATCTTTGTGGCACATACAAGAGTATATGATAGACCGATTCGATGTATAGATAGGTCAATGATATCGCGGTTTTTAGATATATATTTTAATGCGATATTTATTTATTTTTTATAGAAATATGGAAAATATGTTTAATATATATTTAATATGTTTAAATATTCTTTTTCAGATTCAAATTCGGAATTATGAAGATATATATAAAGAAAAAGAGATAAAATCCGAGATAAGCATCAAAAATGGAAAAAGTCAAAAATCTGGCCGATTTCAGCGTTAGCGCCGCTAACACAGTTCGCGTCGCGGCGCGAAACCTCCTGGGCAGCTATTATAAATTTCGTTTTCTGTTTCATTCGGGATCTAAGTTTTTCATTCCAACTTTTCACCATCTTCACCCTCTGGAAACTCCATAAAAACACCATGAAGCATATGGGAGCATAGCTTGGAGCATTGGGGCTTGGATTGAAAATAGAATCGAAGATCAAGTCCCGGAACATTCGGCTTTTACGGTTTTATTCATTCTAGTTCTTCATATTTCTTTGTTTGAATAATTTCCAGAGCTTTAACATGGTTGTTCTAGGCTAGACTTCTGATTTTCCTCCCTAGAGGAGATGAACTTTGATTATGGTTGATTTAATTCATGGTTTTGATGCTTAATTCATGTTTGTTCTTAGTTTAGCCTAATCTATGTTTATCCATGCTTTTAAATCTGTTTTGGTTGCTTAGAATCTGATTTTTATGTTTTGAGAGGTCATTTGAATCATAAAGTTTGAATCTTGATTGTCTAGGACCAATAGATGATTAAGGAATAGTGATTGACCAAATCCTATGTTTTGAGCAATTAAAGTTAGAATCTTTTGCATGTGATTTCCATATAATGAATTTTATATGTTAGTTTAATGTTTTGTTGACCATACAAGCATTAAGATTAGGGCTTAAATTGTTAATCGAATTAATTGACTAATTATCCCTTTTAATCGCGCTTTTGACCATAAAGGTTATTAATTGGTGTAATTAGACGGTTATAACCGGACCAAGGTTTTAACAATTATAGAAATCGATGCATGAATGTTTAAGTGTCATTAGCTTTTATTACTATGAATCTAATTGCCATGAGATAAGTGTAATCGAATCTGGGGAGGGAAAGCTCGCACTATTTTATCTGATTTCCAAGTTCCTTGCTCATTCGCTCTCTTGTTTCTTTGGTTGTTTTAGGTGCTTTCTAGGGTTGTTTGTGGTGTTAGTTGGTTGATAGCTCATTGACCCATAAATCCCCCTTTATTTTATTGCATTAGTTTAGTTTAGTTTAATATTTAAATTAATATAATTTTATCAAATCATACCCGTTCCCCTTGAGTTCGACACCCGTACTTATTTTCTATACTATAATACGATTAGGTCCTCTTGCCTATTTGTGTTGTAGTCGTACTAAATAATCACGGATTTTATAAATAAAAAACTGGTACACTTCAAGCACATCAAGTTTTTGGCGCCGTTGCCGGGGAACGGTTGCATTTGATATTATTATAGTAATTTATTATTAAACCTTCTGTTTGATTAGTGTTAGCTTGTTTATGTTCGCTGTCTGTTAGATAGCGGCGCTAACTACTTCAGGTTAGCGGCGCTAACCCTTTTCGGTTTGCGGCGCGAGGGTTAGCGGCGCGATCGCCGCTGGCAGTTTGCTCTTTTTTCGTTTTTCTCGCTTTCTGTTTCTAGGTTTAGTTTCTGTTTTTCTGGGCTTGTTTAGGGTAGTACTTCTGCTCCTTAGACACCCCTTAGGTCTGCTTTTGGTGTTTGTCCCGCGCTTCTTCGGACGAGCTAGTTGAAACATTTGAAGAACCGGAGCGCGAGTTCAATCGTTTGAGGAGAGCCGCACGCGAGAGAGAACGCTTACTTAAGATGGCTGAAAAACTGGATAACTTGTCGCTGGAGGAGTACGCTAGTCGTCTTCGTGAAGGAAACGCTGTCGGTATTCACCGCCCTGCAATTCCCGAGCAAACCAACTTCGAGATCAAAGGCCAATTTCTCCATCTCTTGCGCGAGACTCCTTTCCTCGGGAAGGATCATGAAGACGCCAATCAGCATGTCGAGGCCATACTCGAGATCGCCGACTACTTCCACATCCCGGGGGTAACAAAATATGCCGTCATGCTGCGAGTGTTCCTGATAACACTCCAGGGCGCAGCCAAACGTTGGCTAAGATCCAAGCCACCCATCCGTACATGGGATATGCTCAAAGCAAAATTCATTAAGCAGTTTAGTCCTCCTTCAAAAATTGCAAAGATGAAAATGCAAATCCAAAACTTCACGTAATTGGAGGGCGAGACTCTTTATGAAGCATGGGACCGCTACAAGGAGATGCTGCAGAACTGCCCGTAGCACGATCTAATCCTCACCAGGTTGTCCAAACGTTCTACAATGGTATTAACGTCTGCACAAGACAAATGGTCGATTCTCAAGGGCCAATACCGAAGAAAACACCCGCTCAGGGGTATGCCATCATTGAGAAGTTGGCTCAACACACCCATCAGTGGCATTCTGCGAGGGACGCTTCCCATCGCAAAAAGACTTCCTCCCCTACAGACCGGTTGGACACATGGCGGCCCTTAAGCTGGATGCATTAGGGCGGGATATGAAAGCAGTACAACAAAACATGCACGCCATGCAAGTCGGTTGTGACAACTGCAGCGGTCCCCATCTTGCGCGAGATTGTCATTATGACGAGGAAGGAAATCTCAAAGAATCTGCTTGTTATTCAAACGCGCAGGGGTATGATCCTCAAATAGAAAGCGAGCATGTCCCTTACCGGAAACCTCAGTGGAAACCCTATCCTGAGTACCGTAAGGAGATGGAGGCGAAATATAGGCAGCACAACCCGGGACTTTATCAGCGAGAGCAACCGAAGGAGCCGGCAAAGACGCCTAATTTTGAGGAGATGCTCAACCGCTTCGCAGCAGCGTCCGATCAGAGGCACAAGGAAACCGAGGAGCTAGTCAAGAGGATCGGATCGACTACCGAGGCAACACTTAGGAATCAGCAGGCTTCCATCCATAACATCGAGACCCAAATCGGGCAAATCTCTCGGGTTCTCCAGGACCGCTTCCCTGGGACTCTTCCAGGCAACACCGAGACCAATCCGAAAGCCGACCTTAAGGCAGTGTCTGCTAGGAACAATCACACACTCCATGATCCATCACCTAGTAGTCTTAACACTGATTTCGAGGTGCCGCCGCCTCCGCAGCCTGAGCCAGAGAAAGAGAAGGAGGTAACTCCTGAACTTCCAGCTGCACCACCTGCTGCTCCATCTAATCCACCAGTTCCACCTCCCATGAAAGCATACCGCCCACCGATAACCTGTCCACAGCGTCTCCGAAAAGACAACGAGGATGAGCAATATCGGAAATTCCTCGAGCACTTGAAATCTTTGCATATCAACATTCCCTTTGTTGAGGCTATGGCTCAAATGGCCCAAGTATGCAAAATTCATGAAAGACCTGCTTACTAACCGTAAGAAACTTGAAGAGGTCTCGAGCGTCACGCTCAACGATCAGTGCTCAGCAGCCATGCTCCGAAAGATCCCGAAGAAAATGACTGATCCCGGGAGTCTTACTCTGCCTTGCCAGTTTGGAAACCTACCCATCACTCAAGCGTTGGCTGATTCAGGCGCAAGCGTGAATCTTATGCCATATTCTTTCTTTGCCAAACTGGGCCTGCCTGTGCCTAAGCCCATTCGCATGTCCATCCATCTGGCATAATAAATTCGTCACTCACCCGCGAGGGATAGTTAGTGAAGGTAGATAAATTCATCTTCCCCACGGACTTCATTGTTTTAGACATGGAGGAAGATGATCAAGTCCCTATTATTCTGGGCAGACCTTTCCTGAGTACAGCTAGAGCTCTAGTTGACATTCACGAGTCACAATTGACGCTCAGGGTAGGATCCGATGCCATCACTTTTGGACTTAACGAGTCTGTGAGATATTCTAAATGTCTCGATGACTCTGCCTTCTTTATGGGAGTTTACGATACTCTGTGAGACAAAAAACTGCGTCAGGAGAGAGCCGAGGAGGCCGAGCGCCCAAAGCCGAAAGAAGAGAGTCTTATCCATCTTGAGAAAGACCAACCAAAGGCTCGTGAGAAGGGGAGTAAACGCTTCGACCTTGGGGATAAAGTTCTGCTATTTAATTCGAGGTTGAAGAAGTGTCCGGGTTATCTGAAGACCCGGTGGTACGGACCTTATGAGGTGAAGGAGGTATTCCCGAATGGCACTATTAAGTTACTTGATCCTAAAGGGAGGACCTTTAGAGTTAGCAGGAACCGAGTGAAACACTACTCGGAGGGAGGCACCGATGAGAGGGGAGGTGAGGACGAAGGCCTCTCCGGGCCAAAACCCTAAGTGTGGGGTTGGGAGGCAACCCGTGTTTAGTCTAGGTTTTTCGTTTTTCTTTCCCTTTCTGTTTCCAACTTTGTGGGTGTGTTATCTAGAAACCTTCACGAGACTACAACTCGTCCACTCGGGCTACCGAGGGGTTAAAAGGCTTGTTGCATACGCTAAATGCAACCGTGATTCCTACGAAAGTGAGATAGGTTTGTTTGTTTTCTTTTTGTGTGTTTTCGTAGTTGTTTGATTCTTTGCCGTAATCTATCTTAGCAATTTGCTCCGAGTGTTTTTCTTGCAGGTGGTTATGGAGTGCGCACTTATGCTGGCTTTTGCTCAGCATTATCTTTTACTGCTCCATATTTTTGTGAATGCTCGAAGGGAGTTTTCTCTAACCTTTTTCTACCTTAGTTTTTGTCTTTATGTACAATGGGGACATTGTACGATTTAAGTGTGGGGTAGGGGTTAGAAAAAGATTCCTAGCTTGAACTTCATTTATCCTTGATTAAATTATGATGGTATTTGGGCTATAATTTTTAAATTTTTAATATTCATTTGAGTAAGTGTTAAGTATTGGTTGAAGGTGTCAAATGTTTGATTTGTAAACAAGTTCAGAGGTTATACTAATTATTTATGCATAGTATTTAGTGGCTTTTCACCGTTCCAAAGAAAGTCCCATTTATGGTAACCAACTTTTAATTTTTGAATTTAAATAAATGGTTAAGCCCTTTCTGAATCTAAGCTCGACAAAAATAGGCTGAGTGTGAATTTCCTCTTTTACTAATCATGTGCTTGCTTAATTGAGAAAATCCAAAAAAATTGAGAAAATTAGAAAAAGAAAAAAATAGAGCAGCAATAAAGTCAAGATGCTAGTAGTATAAGTCAAACATGTGGCCTTTGGGACTCGAACAAGTAAGCTCTGATGGGTGTTCTACACCTAATCACCTAAAGCCAACTGGTTTGAGATTGGTTGGGTATAAAGTTCGCTACATGGGTTCCATAGAAAGTCATAGACTTATATGAGCAATAATAAAAGCATGTGTCAAGTAGAATTGAGAAATTTGCGATAAGTCTTGAGGTTTGGGAGTTCTTAAGGGGTAAATTATCCATAAAAGATTCTTTAATTAAGGGTTGGTTATTGATAAAGAGAGAATGCATTTGGGATAGTGAGAAGTTAAGAGAGGACCACAACACGGGTATATGCATAAATCTGGGTGTAATCAATGGTTTGTTTCTAATCAAACGTGTTGACATTTTCAGCTATATTTAGTATTTATGAGAATGATATTATTTATTTGAATGCCTTAGCCGGGATAAAATTGTGATTTGCTTGAGGACAAACAAAGTTCAAGTGTGGGGTATTTTGATATCGCGGTTTTTAGATATATATTTTAATGCGATATTTATTTATTTTTGATAGAAATATGGAAAATATGTTTAATATATATTTAATATGTTCAAATATTCTTTTTCAGATTCAAATTCGGAATTATGAAGATATATATGAAGAAAAAGAGATAAAATCCGAGATAAGCATCAAAAATGGAAAAAGTCAAAAATCTGGCCGATTTCAGCGTTAGCGCCGCTAACACAATTCGCGTCGCGGCGCGAAGTCAGAGATCCCGGCGCGAAACCTCCTGGGCAGCTATTATAAATTTCGTTTTCTGTTTCATTCGGGATCTAAGCTTTTCATTCCGACTTTTCACCATCTTCAACCTCTGAAAACTCCATAAAAACACCATGAAGCATATGGGAGCATAGCTTGGAGCATTGGGGCTTGGATTGAAGATAGAATCGAAGATCAAGTCCCGGAACATTCGGCTTTTACGGTTTTATTCATTCTAGTTCTTCATATTTCTTTGTTTGAATAATTTCCAGAGCTTTAGCATGGTTGTTCTAGGCTAGACTTCTGATTTTCCTCCCTAGAGGAGATGAACTTTGATTATGGTTGATTTAACTCATGGTTTTGATGCTTAATTCATGTTTGTTCTTAGTTTAGCCTAATCTATGTTTATCCATGCTTATGAAATTGTTTTGATTGCTTAGAATCTGGTTTTTATGTTTTGAGAGGCCACTTGAATCATAAAGTTTGAATCTTGATTGTCTAGGACCAATAGATGATTAAGGAATAGTGATTGACCAAATCCTATGTTTTGAGCAATTAAAGTTAGAATCTTTTGCATGTGATTTCCATATAATGAATTTTATATGTTAGTTTAATGTTTTGTTGACCATACAAGCATTAAGATTAGGGCTTAAATTGTTAATCGAATTAATTGACTAATTATCCCTTTTAATCGCGCTTTTGACCATAAAGGTTATTAATTGGTGTAATTAGACGGTTATAACCGGACCAAGGTTTTAACAATTATAGAAATCGATGCATGAATGTTTAAATGTCATTAGCTTTTATTACTATGAATCCAATTGCCATGAGATAAGTGTAATCGAATCTGGGGAGGGAAAGCTCGCACTATTTTATATGATTTCCAAGTTCCTTGCTTATTCACTCTCTTGTTTCTTTGGTTGTTTTAGGTGCTTTCTAGGGTTGTTTGTGGTGTTAGTTGGTTGATAGCTCATTGACCCATAAATCCCCCTTTATTTTATTGCATTAGTTTAGTTTAGTTTAATATTTAAATTAATATAATTTTATCAAATCATACACGTTCCCCCTGAGTTCGACACCCGTACTTATTTTCTATATTATAATACGATTAGGTCATCTTGTCTATTTGTGTTGTAGTCGTACTAAATAATCACGGATATTATAAATAAAAAACGGGTACGCTTCAAGCACATAGTCAAGATCTATTAATATTTATTTAGAATATGTGTACTTTATAAATAGAGTTCATGTAATGCATAATATACTTTTAGGTTTTTTATTATTCTGACAAAAGAGAAAGAGTAGTAAGTGATTTAGGTAGCTAGTGTTTGTGGGTAAGTGTAGTGGAGCTACTTGCATGATCATATAATTCAAATGCACTGAGACGCTTAAGAGTTTGACATGTGACGACTGACGAGCAGTGTTGTTTGGGTCGAGTGAGAGGCTCCACATTTGGGTGTGCATTGATTCTTGTGTTAAAATTCAGGTTTTTAGTTGATACGGAGTAATGAGCGGGTCACAGTCTTGCACTTTAATCATCGGGTTAATCCAGTTTTCAATTCTAGTATAAAAATAAGTAAATTTTATATCACGTAATAGATTAATAGGAAATTAAATTAAATGGTTAGATTAGTTTATGTAAAAATAAAATGTAACCTTATTTGAGAAGTTGTTTCGTATTCTTGTTCGCTCATCGAGTTAAACCAGTTCAAGCACTAGGTAAAGGGCTCGACCAACAACCCGACCGGTTCAAATCTGAAACAAAAATAAACATTAATCTAATCATTATTGAACCTTCATCCTCGCCTGTTCACGAGTCAATGAGTCAATAAGTTTAACCGTCTGGAACAAGCCGATTTTAAAACATTAGCATTGATTGCAAGCATGCTTTTGAAAGGGCTCAGATACATGGGCTTTCAAATGCCTTATAAATTGAATTTCTGCAGATGGAGAGGCAACCAACAGGCTGTGCTCAGTCTTTTCAGAATCGGATTGGACTAGAGAAAAGAAAGCAATTCATGCAGAATCGGACTGGAGAATGCGATTCATGCATAATCGGATTGGATTGGAGAATGCCATTAATTGCTATATGAAGTGCAGGCGCTCCCCTTTGGGTGTGGCTGTGTATGGATAGGCTAAGGCACCTTAGTGTGCAAGGGGCTAAGTCGTTCATTCAAGGGTTGGAGCTTTCATCTTCATTCCCCCTATGTTTGAGACCCTTATTTCTTAGAGTCGTTGAAGGAAAAAAGCTCTTATAAATGTTAGCAATATGTACGTGTTTTTGTATGTAGTGTCATAAATGTCTTTACAAGAATTCTCACATTTAGTTGACAAGTTAAGACCCATTTACATCAAATTTATGGAATTAAGAACATTATAAGACAAAGTAGAATATATACTAATTAGGCTATCTTTGATGCATATATTACAAAAGTTATTGAAAAAGAGATAACCGCACGTTCATTTCTTTATATTTTTTTTGAACGGCAGAAGAATTTTATTATAAGAAATCTAGCAAGTAGCTAGAAAGTACAAAAAGATTAGAAAGCAAAATTACATAATTGACTCCAACTTTGGATCATTACACCAATTAAACCAATCTAACTTCCTTCCAAGTTTTCCCCTAGTAATCAACCAAAAAAAAGAAAGGCTACGCATATGGTTATAGAGAAAAACAAGCGACAACGACTTAGAGTTAAAAACTTTGTTGTTCATTTCTTTATATGTATGAAATATATTGAAAACGGAAGTGGATTAGTGGTGGACCCCATTTCATTTACTTTTCTGTTTTTTATAATTTTAAAAAAATATATAATGAATTTTCTAATATTTAAGTAAATTTTTATTGGCTTTGACTTTCAATAAAATTGTATTGATTTTGATTTTCTTAAATATGTTAAGTTATTGTGATGTTTAATGATTTATTAAAGTAATAGTTGTCTTAAATTAGTTGAGATAATTAAGTGAATGATTGGTTAGACTAGTGGTTTAAGTGTTTGTATCTTAAGTATAAAAAGTTGTACTACTTAAAATTAGGTAGTCTTATATATATATATATATATATATATATATATGTGAGGGTTCATTTGAGAACCGATTTTAGTGCGAGAATCAATCTTAGCCGTTGATTTGATAAATGAAATTCGTGGATGAAGAGCGTGGGGGAATCAAGTGTGACAGGGTGTATATGAGGAATTCATGGGTGGGCAGTGACATTGAATTAGGGGGAATTCGACGGCTCAGATTGGTTCTCGCAGTTCTCGCACTAAAAATTGTTCTTAATGGAACTTCTCCCTACACACACACACACACACACACACACATATATATTTATATATAGGGGAGGGTTCATGTGAGAACCGCGAGAACCAATCTCAGCCGTTCCTTAGATATGGGAAGTATCATGGATGGAGAGCGTGGAGGGATAGAGTATGGCAGGGTGCATGTGAGGAATTCATGGGTGGGCAATGACATTGAAGGAGGGGGAATTGGACGTCTTAGATTGGTTCTCGCGGTTCTCGCGCTAACAACGTTTCTCGCATGAACTTTTGTGTGTGTATATATATATATATATTGTTGGGGAGATAGTAATATGAAACCTAAATCAAACCTGTCTATTAAGTAAAATAGGATTTGAAGTTAACAAAACCATATATTCAGTTTTGGACTTAGATTAATGAAAAACATGTGTTGTTTTTCATATTAGACTTAAAGAATTTCTAAGTAAGAAATGTCAGCTGACGAATCAAAGTGTCAGCTGAACACTGAGTATCAGCCAAAGGACCAGCTTCAGGAAGATCAGCTAAGAAGAAAAGACAAGTTAAGAAGCATCAGCTATGCATCTACAAAGTATCAGCTGATGGTGCAAAGCATCAGCTGATGGTGCAAACCATCAGCTGAGGGTTTCTCAAAGATCAGCTGACAGTATCTCATTGATCAGCTGATGCCTCCCACATGTCAGATAAGGTATTCTATACTTATCCTTTCTTCTCTCAATGAGCTGATCATACTCAAATGGTTAGTTGAGTCCTTGGGATTAGCTGATTGTTTAGGTTGACTAGTTCATTAGCTGTATTATGATTTGTGTTATTAGCTGATCTATTTGATCAGCTGAGCAAATCTAGTCAGCTGAGTCTTTCACATTTTATCCTTAGCTGAGCAAAATTATGTTAGCTATTCAGTGTCTGTTAGCTGAGTCTTTAATCAGCTAATAGCTTTTCAGTGTAATACTTTCTTAAGTTAAAGGCAGAACATGTGTTGTTCTATTATGCCTTAGATCTTTCTTTGTAAAAGTACTTAACACTTTTTGTATCTGCAAAGAAACAAAAATGATAGATCTTTATCCTCTGGAAAAGGAGAAAGATACTTTAGAAGAGAAGATCTCGAAGATGTGCTTTGACAATTAAGTATGGCTGACAACTCTATACTTGGTTAAGTCAAATCATCAGAAAGCATGGTGTTGATTAAAGCACAAGAGTGAAAGAAGAAGTTTACTTTTCCAAGATATAAAGGTAGTACTTTAATAATATAATAATAGATTGTGGGTAAACTCATTACTGAAAAGTATGTTCACTTTACACACTTTGTGTATAAAGTTAACTTACTTTTCACCCACTAACTTTATCTATTATAATATTATTAAACCAAGTACATTTGTCTCCTTCTCCTCTTCATCAACCCGGACATCCTTGCTTATATATACTCATGCATGGAAACATGCTAAGTATGCGAATAGATAGAGTTGAATACTGAAATCTAATTTGTTGAGAATTAGAAGAGTTAGCATTTTACTTTCAGTATTACAAACTTGTTCATGTGTTGAACATCTTAGACATAAGTTGTTTAAGATTAGCTTAGTCTATGTGTTAGACAAATTTAGTTGTCACCTTTTATTGAACTTAGATTTTCCGCATCTAGTTCATGTAATTCTTGATTCACATCAATAAGAATTATATAAAATTAAACCGTGTGTCTCTTAAATTTTAAATTGCTAAAGTTTGTATTCAACCCCCCTTCTACAAACATTTGTTGTTGTAGTATCCATTCATGTGTGTATATATATATATAGGGTAAGGTTCTATATAGAACATCTCTTAAACATAGAACCTAAAAAACCAATCTGAAGATGACATGTGACACATTCTATATGGACAAAAATGGAAAATTAAAAAACAAAAACAAAAAAAGTCGTAAGGCTTACCTGCATCGAACAATCATATTTTTTTAAAGGAAACCCCCACTTATTTAAATGATCATAACTCGTTCGTTTTTAATAATTTTAACAAAAAAACTATTAGATTCAGTTTTTCGTCACCTTTCAAACAAAACCAGGCTTTATATATTTCTGAAACTTTTTTTTTTAAAATGCAAATTTTGCAAAATGCAAAAAATCAAAAAATGGAAAATATAAACATGCAGGTCATCCAGATGCTTCCAAAATGCAAAATTATTGAAATGCAAAATGCAAACTCAAAATAATTCAACAAAAATGCAGCCCAAAATGTAAAATTACATATTCAAACTCAAAATACAAAATCTGTACACAACACTACATGCAGCCCAAAGTGCAAACAAAATTTGCATTTTCAAAAAAAAAATAAAAAATATTAAAGAGTGGTCTTGTTTGAAAGAAGATTAAAAAACTAAAAGATTGGTATAATTTTACTGTTTAAATTCATAAAACTTAAAAAGATATCATATTTTAAAGTTTTGGGGGTATTTTTTTTAAACATGGGTTGTTGGAGGGGGGAATTTTCCATGTTTGTCATTTTACTTAATAATTAATACATGATAATTACAATTATGTCATCTTTGATCTCATCCATTGATTTTGATGATACAATGGTCTAGATTGGTTATTTAGGTTCTTTGTTTAACAAAGTTTCTTTATTGATGCATTCTCTCTCTCTCTCTCTCTCTCTCTATATATATATATATATATATATATATATATATATATATATAGGGGAGGGTTCAAACGAGAACTGTTTTTCATACGAGAACAGCGAGAACCAATCTTATCTGTTGATTTGATAATTGGAATTTATGAATGTAGAGTGTATGGGGATCAAGTGTGGCAGGGTGCATATGAGGAATTCATGGGTGAGTGATGACATTAAATGTTGGTGAATTGAACGGCTCAGATTGGTTCTCGCAATTTTCGTACGAAAAAACAATTCTCGTTTGAACATTTTCCTTTCTATATATATATATATATATATATATATATATATATATATATATATATATATATATATATATAGAGAGAGAGAGAGAGAGAGAGAGAGAGAGAGTATGAATGTTGATAGATAAAATTGTATGAATAGTGAAATGCTAATGTAGAAGTTTATTAAACTTTAATAGAGTTATATGGATGGATCGGAGATGAACTAATAAAGTTTGAAGTGATTTAGCGGCTAATATAAAAGCTTTGTATTTAGTGGTAAGAGGGTGGTTCTAGGGCCATGTAGTTTTCATTTAGAAAAGTTTACATATGCTTACAAATTATTGGTCGCCCGAGTTGTAACTTATGTAATTTTACTTATACTAAATTTAAATTTGCAAAAATCCAAAACAGAAATCACGAAAATATATTATATATGTTAAAATAAATCTTGATTTTGTCATTAAAGTGTCTATAAACAATCTATTTAGCACCACCCATTAAATTTTCCATTGATTTCTAACAACTCTTTTTCCTACACCATTAATTATACTTTCCTTTGACTTTCCACGTCTAGATTTTCTACAAATTTGAAAAAGACTTTTCTATTAAATTTCACATTGATTTCTAACAACTCTTTTGCAAATAGAAAATTGAAAGCGACGTTTTCTATTCGACTTGGGTAAATTTTCTGTTCTTTTTTACAATTTTCTTGTAAATAATCTATACATCTAAAAATTATTTTTAATTGTTGGTTTCTAAATAAAGAAACTTTAGTCTAATGATGCAAAGGAGTGTCAACGTGTACCTCTCTTTATGAGATTCGAGATTCGAGTCCCGTCGTAAATATAAGTGTCGATTAGATATGTGGGTTTTTATTTGTCGGTTTCTCACTACTACGACACACAAATATGTATGTTTGTATGTCGAATGCACAAAATTTGTGAACTTTTTCTGAAGTTAGTATATTACATAAATTTCAAAATATTAGATTAAGAGTATCCACTAATTAAACTACAATAATAATATAAAAAAATATTAGGTAACGATACCATCCAACAAAATATTTAAAATAGATATAAAAAGTTGATTGGTCAGATGAGTTTTTGAATGGTTTACAACATTGATTATATCAATCACAAACTTGTGTGGGATCGAAGATGAATATCAGTAAATAATCTTAAGGTTAACAAGCATAAATCTATATCTATCTATCTATATCTATATATAAAAGACATATAAAATTTTTCAAAAATAATCTTAAATTGAGTATTAATTAACCAATCACAATCTTTAATTTCAAAATTATTTAATTCTCAAAACAATTTTAGAAAGATTAAAAATAATGGATTAAAAATCGTGATACAAGAATTTAAATTCAATTTTAATGAGGGGTTAGATGAAAACTGTGAGGAGGTTTTATAAAACATATGAGGGGGTTTTAAGAAAATGTGAGAGTGTTTTATAAAAATTGTATATTAATGTAATTATTTTTTTTTGAAAGACATATTAATGCAATTAATTATAAGTTATTTTTTTTTTCAAAGGGGTCAAATTGCAAGTCTTCAAATCGGTGGTGTTCACATTTTGCTGGCTCATATGGAAATATAGGAATAAGGCACTTCACGACGTCAAAAAAAAAGATCTATCAAGGATTTTCCTACAAATTCAAGGTCTCCCAATCTTTTGGGTAAACACTAGGGGAAACCTTAAGAGGAGATTAGATTGGAGTTCTTGGTGTTATAATCCTAACTCTTTGTTTCCGTAGTTTTGTTTGTTCTTTTGTTACTCTATGTTTCGTTTTTTATTTTCCTCTCTGTAATGTTGCTAGCTGCTTGCTATTTGTTTGTTGTTTTTCTTTATATATGAAATGATGTTGCCGTTCAAAAAAAAATTATAAGTTATTTATAAGTTATGTTTAGTAACTTGTGATATATTTTATTTAGAGAAAAAATAATTATATATTTACGACCGTCTCATTTTTATCTACGTTTTGGTATAAATTTTATAGTAATATGACACTTTTTTGAAATTAGTATATTCTCATCACAAAGGTGATGTTTCATTTACTGCATTATTTTTATTTAAAAATTTTAATATCTTAAATACACTTCCGAAATACCTGTGCGTGTTCTATTAGAAGATCCTAGCTATTTATTTAACAAAATAAAATTTATTGCTCAATTTTGATTATCCATTTAATCAAGATTGAAATTTTGATTTTGACCACCATAATCCCATTCTATTATTTATAATTTATATTCTTATATATTTAATTATAATATAATATTTAAAAGTTTCATCCGCTTTTTTTTAGAAAAATTAATGGTTATCATGTATTCTATTTTTCTCTAATTTTGTTTTTATTTTGAGATAAACCTTTCACCTTTTTAGAAGAATTACACTACTAGAAAATAGCGGGATTTCCGAGGGATTTTCAAGGACATTAATTCTCTTGGAAAACTTTCTGAGAAAATTCCTATATATTTTCGAGGGTGTTAAGTTCACCTAGAGTTTTCCGATAAATTTCCGAGGGCGAGAAATACCTCGGAAATTCCTCGCAAATTTTCTGAGAGACTTCCGAAGAAATACACCCTCGAAAAACATAGCGAGAGATTTCCGATAGATTTC
This sequence comes from Pulicaria dysenterica, assembly GCA_947179395.2. Taxonomy (NCBI): domain Eukaryota; kingdom Viridiplantae; phylum Streptophyta; class Magnoliopsida; order Asterales; family Asteraceae; genus Pulicaria; species Pulicaria dysenterica. The sequence continues at coordinate 3,158,574 of OX359292.1, forward strand.
CGATAACTTACATGCCCTTGGAAATTCCTCGCAAAATTTTCGAGAGACTTCCGAGAAAATACACCCTCGAAAAACATAGCGAGAGATTTCCGACATATTTTCGAGAACTAAAATGTCCTTGGAAATTCCTCGCAAAATTATTGAGAGACTTCCAAGGAAATACACCCTTGCCAAAACATAGCGAGAGATTTCTGACAGATTTCCGAAAACTAAAATGCCCTTAGAAAGCCTTTGGAAATTTCCGAGGGCTAAAATGTAAGTTTTATATATATGTGTCACTTTAGAACACATATTACTAAACATAAAGGCATATTTATCCAAATACATGTATCTAGGTGTATCATTAAGCATACATTAGTATATCTATAGTAAGGTACCTATATGAATAAATGTTCGTAAACAATTACGTGTATATAAACGTGCTTGTGATTTATATGTGTCATCATGATGTGTATAATATATTAGTATCATATTATGATTTATTTGTTTAATTATGATTGTTATGAAATATGCATGTGCTTATTTATGTTTTGCATTTATAAATCTGATATAATTTCACACCCAAAAGCATCAACTTATTTGAATTTTTGAGGTAAATGTCTAACCTAAAATCTAATAAAATTTCAAAGAGTTTGTTGAAATCTTGTTACAACTATACTAGTTCATATTGGTATGACGTGGTCATATAGGGGTAGTTTGTTATATTGGATATAAATTACATGTAATAAGACACCAATATTGTTTAATATTGATTGTTTTTTATTATGTATTATTTAGTCATATTTACATAGTAATTTTGTGTATCTTTATGTGTTTACTAATTGTAGATACAAATAGTGAAGAGACGGTATCAACATTGCGAGAAAGTGAACAAACGAAAGCATTGCAAATACAAGTGACAATGCCTGGACTCCGGTGATGATTCAACAGTTTCAACCTCGAGACGCTCCTTTATCCATGTAGTGAAGGGTTTTGTATGGTATAAAAACATATTATAACATGCACAGCGGAATAAAAACCCCCTCCAGTGATCTCATCTAACTCGTACAGAAACTTAGAAGAAGAAGAGGATTAAAAATCACACCTTGATGAAAACCAAAACATTCTTTTGAACCTCTAAACAGCTGCAGGTTATCCACTGCTACTGCACCACCTTGAACTGGTTGCTAGACCGCCAAAGGATTAAACCTTGGATCAAAACCGTGACACGCGATGTGTGTGTGTATCGCCGCCGCCAACCACCACCCACGGTGGTTCGGTCCTTGCCTTGCGCCGTCGATCGAAAACCCCAAGAGAGGGGGAGCCGGCCGCCGAGAAGAGAGAGAGAGGGAGAGAGGGAGAGAGGGAGAGAGCCTTAGGGTTATCTTCTTTTCTTATGTGATTAACTTATGATTAATGAGGCTAAAATAAGGTTTATATAATAATCCTTATTAGGCCAAGCCCGTTTAATTAAAGCCTAGCTTTAATTAAACTATTAATCAATTACAGAAAATACCCTCGACCTTTCTAATTAATTAATAACTATTAATTAATTGGTCTCGTTAATATTTAAATCAAATATTAACTTCTCCTTTTAAATAATAAATAACTTTTATTATTTTTCTCTTTCTCAATAATTAATTAAACTATTATTTATTGTGATACACAAACAGGTAAAATCCAAAAGGTTCTAAATGGGTGTGTAGCAGTGTGATCCTTTAGTGTCACATAGTATTGGATACGATGATACATGTTATCTATCTCTGCACATAATCTAACAGACTCCCACTTGTGCAAGATAAGTAACACTCCTTGTACATCGTTGGCCTAAGGAGGTCCCTAGCCAGACGCTTAGGTTAACCAGACTATGAGATCTCTTATATCTAGAGACATAATCCACGCCTTGGATTATCTAGGTTTTTCCTTTTGCATCGCGATATTCCGTAATGTGAGTATTTGACATGGAGCAGGGATCTTATTAAATAATCAAATTTTCTCGACTCTGATTTCGACACTCTGCAGTTACGGTTTACCGAATGAAAAACTATCATTCTAACCGAGCGCGGCCACGCATATTCAGTAGTCTTAATCATCGAGGAGCTCATAAAATATCTCTCCTAAAAGGAGGTGCAAATCCCATCTTGACTATTTGCAATTTGAGCACATGGCTTCCGCTGCACCTAGACAAGCCCCTTATAATCACCCTGTTACGGCGTGACGTTAGAACATGCTAAAGTACAGAAGTTACCACGCCTCAAACCAAATATCTCAGGTCTAAGGACAACCTATCAAGTTTACTTATGTTAACGCTCCATGAAGTAAACTCGATGCGGATCACCCCAATATTTATCCCCTGATAAATATCTATGAATATTTGGTCACAACCTTGTGCTTTTATTCATACCCGAATAAATCATCAAATATCCATAATAGCGTTACCTCCCTAATGTAGCTCCCACTACATTAAGTAGCTACGGGCATTTAGACAATTCATCACTTGACTTGTCATGGATAGGTTAAACATGCTAAAAATAGACAACTAGAAACAATTATGTAAAAACCTCCTATTTCAATCCCATGAAATGTAATTACATAATAAAATAGTCTCAAGTTACATCTATAGTAATAAGCAAAAACACGAACTAGCTGCTATGTTCTAAGTACTGCATTCCTATAGAACTCGCATGCCTCTCATGCTTAGCCCTAGCTAGCGGCTTCGTCAACGGGTCAGCAACGTTGTCGTCCGTCAGTATCTTTTGCAATCTAATATCATCTCTTCCAATGATCTCTCGGATGAGGTGATATTTCCTGAGTACGTGCCTAGTCCGCTGATGATCTCTGGGCTATTTAGCTTGCGCCACAGCCCCTGAGTTGTCACAGAATATATCGATCGGTCTAGAGATACTGGCAACAACTCTAAGATCCGAGATAAAATTCTTCAGCCAGACAGCTTCCTTTGCTGCATCACTTGTCGCAATATACTTTGCCTCTGTAGTAGAATCTGCTATTGTATCTTGCTTCTGACTTTTCCAAGATATGGCTCCTCCGATTAGGGTAAAGACAAATTCTGACTACGACCTGAAGTCGTTCCTGTCGGTCTGGAAACTAGCATCAGTGTAACCAGTTACACTGAGCTCATCCATCGAACCTCCATAAACTAGGAATATATCTTTCGTCATTCTCAGATACTTGAGAATATTCTTGACGGCCACCCAATGAGCTTCACCAGGATTTTGCTGATATCTACTCGTGACACTAATAGAATAGGCAACATCGGGTCTAGTACACAGCATGGCATACATGATTGAACCAACTGCCGAGGCATATGGTATCAATTTCATCTTGTCCTGATCTTGACTAGACACAGGACACTGAGCCTTGCTCAAAATTGCGCTAGATTGCATAGGAATAAATTCTTTCTTGGATTCATCCATCTTGAATCTTTTCACGATTTTGTCAATATACGTACTTTGACTAAGTCCGATAAGCCGCTTAGATCTATTCCTATATATCCTTATACCCAATATATAAGCAGTTTCTTCCAAGTCCTTCATCTGGAAACATTTACCTAACCAGGATTTTACTCCTTGTAATACTGGTATATTGTTTCCTATTAACAGTATGTCGTCTACATACAAGACTAGGAAGGTTACCGCGCTCCCACTGAATTTAGTGTAAGCACACGACTCGAACTCACTCTTGGTAAAACCAAACTCTTTGATACGCTCATCAAAGTGTAAGTTCCAGCTTCTAGATGCTTGCTTTAGTCCATAGATGGATTTAAGCAACATGCATACTTTATTAGGATTCTTTGGATCCGCAAAACCATCCGGCTGTATCATATATACATCCTCTGTCAATTTTTCGTTAAGGAAAGCGGTTTTGCCATCCATTTGCCATATCTCATAATCAGAATATGCTGATATGGCCATAAGGATCCTAATAGTCTTAAGCATTGCCACTGGGGAAAAAGTTTCGTCATAGTCAACACCATGAGTTTGCGTGAAACCTTTTGCCACTAGCCTTGCTTTAAAAGTATGCACCTTTCCATCCATGTCTGTCTTCTTCTTGAAGACCCATTTGCACCCAACAACTTTACTGTGTTGAGGCAAATCTACTAACTCCCAAACTTAGTTGTCATACATGGATTGCATCTCTGCCTTCATGGCTTCTAGCCATTTCTCAGATTCTAAACCTGAGGCAGCGTCTTGGTGGGTAGTGGGTTCTAAAAGATCCCCTTCGTCTTGAGCAACTAGGAATCCCAGATACCTATCTGGCTCATTACGAGGCCTACTAGACATGCGAAGGTCTTGTGTTTGCACCTCTTCCTCAACCACAGACTCGGGTTGAGGTTCAACAATTCTCTGTTGAACTACAGGTTCAATTATCGGTGGTGGTGTAATCTCCTCCTCTTCAATTTCTTGAAGCTCTATTTCTTTTCTTGGAGTTTCTGAATTAAGAAACTTCTCCTCCAAGAATACCCCTTTACGAGCAACAAAAACTTTGTTCTCATCTGGGTTGTAGAAATAGTATCCCATGGTTTCCTTGAGATAACCCACGAAGATACACTTATCTGATTTGGGATTGAGTTTATCTGTTAATGTTCGCTTAACATACACCTCACATCCCCAAACCTTCAGAAAAGACATTTTGGGCTTTTTCCCCGTCCATACCTCGAACGGTGTCTTTTCAACCGATTTGGTTGGAACCCGGTTCAGCATGAACGCCGCTGTCTCGAGTGCGTGTCCCCAAAACGACAATGGTAGTGAACTTCGACTCATCATTGATCGTACCATGTCAAGCAGTGTACGATTCCCCCTTTCTGATACACCATTCATCTGAGGTGTATACGGAGGTGTGAGTTGTGAAACAATCCCACATTCCTTCAAATGATCGTCGAATTCCTGACTCAGATATTCGCCACCTCGATCCGCCCGAAGCGACTTTATCTTTTTGTCCAGCTGATTTTGTACCTCATTCTGAAATTGTTTGAACTTGTCAAAACTTTCAGATTTAAGTCTCATGAAGTAGACATAACCGAACCTACTAAAATCGTCAGTAAAGGTTATAAAATACCGGTATCCTCCTCTAGCCTCTGGAGTAAAGGGTCCACACACATCTGTGTGTATAATCCCTAATAACTCGCTGGCCCTTTCATTCTCACTGTAGAAAGGTTGCTTTGTCATTTTACCAGATAAACAAGATTCGCAAATATCATATGACTCCAAGTCAAATGGTTCTAGAATTCCGTCATCTCGGAGTTTCTCTATGCGTTTCTCGTTTATATTTCCTAAACGACAATGCTAGAGGTAAGTCTGATTCAAGTTACTCTTGGATCTCTTATTTATATGATAGATGTCATTGTTATCTAAATTTAGCGTATATAGACCGTTTTCTGGAGTAGCTTTGAAAAAGAAAATATCATTTTTAAAACATGAAATAACCTTTTCATTAAAAACATAAGCAAATCCAAAGTCTATTAGCAAATTGAACGAGATAACATTTTTAATAAGTCTAGGAACATAATAGCAAGGTTCTAGTTCTAAGACCATGCCCGAGGGCAAACTAAGACAATATGTTCCTACAGCTTCGACACCAACCATGGAGCCTTCGCCTACTCGCAGGTCCATATCTCCTTGTCTCAGCTTCTTACTTCTCTTGAATCCATGCAAATGATTGCATATGTGATGACCATATCCGGTATCCAATACCCATGATTCATAAGAAGTACTAAGACAATCTATCATAAAGATACCTGTATCATTGGGCGAACCAATGTCCAGCTGATCTATGTCGAGTGAGTGCTCGCATGAATCCTTGCTACCACAGTCTTGGCAACAAATCTCTCCAAGTTCTTCCAGCCAGTCATCCTCCTGCATAGGGTCCACAACTGTTGACTCTAGCTGTTTTGGATTCAACTCATCGCTAATGCACATAAGGATTTCGTACAACCCTGCGACAGTCATCTCAAAATCACCGAGGACATACATTACCCTTTTCTGGTAATAGTCCGACAAGGAACCGAACAAAAGCATAACTAGCTCATGTGGTTTTGATTTTGATCCAAAACACTCATAGCAAACTAAGAGCCTTCTCATATTGATGAGATGATCGTGTTGGATTATGTGCAGAGATAATTAATAGGTATATTATATCCAATGTTATAATAGACTAAAATGTCACACTGCTACACACCCAAATCAGAACAGTTTGATTTTACCATAAATCTGTGTGGAAATAATTAATCAGTTAGATTAATTATTGGAAGAGAAAAGTAAATAATTGATCAGTAGAATTAATTATTGAAAAGAGAGAAATAAATAATTAATCAGTTTGTATTGATTATTAGAAAGGAAATAAATAATAAATAGTTATTTATTATTTAAGGAGAAATTAAATATTAAGTTTTAATATTTAACGGACCAGTTAATTGATTATTAATTAACTAGTAAAGTCCAGGGGGTTAAAGTGCAAGAGATGAAAGTTTAATTAAAACCAGTGAGCTTTTAATTAAACGGGCTTAGGTTCATTTAATCCTTATATATATCCTTAAGCCTTAAGGATTAAGATATAAGATTGCAAGACTTCGAGTCAAGTTATGACTTGAAACTATATACGTTCTGAGATGTTTAGTAAGTCAGCTTAATTAAAAATTGTTGGTTGGTTAACGTTAGAAATGATAAAATAGTATGTTCTTTAAACATTCTTAGCAGTGACATTAGATTAGTGTTGGCATACACAGGAAATCTAATCTCAAAGTTTCTTACAAGTAGATGTAAGAAGGTTTATCATTTCAAAAGGATAATAAAATCCAGTGTATCTACAAATGTAATTAAAGTTTTAATTACAGGAAGGTTATTTTATAAAATCAGAAACTAAGAAGTTATTTCTAGTTCCTCCAAGTTTAAAGAATTTTATAAAATAAGTAAGTCTAGAATTGTTCTTAGGTTGCAAGAACGAGTTCTAGCAAAACCAAGAAAGAGAACTTTAGGGTGCTAGTCTTGTGTTTTAGGTTTATAATCATATTATTTTTTTTTATAATCTGTGATAAGTTACAATACAAAATAATAAGTAATTCAGATATACACCGTGAATCGAGTCAATAAAATGGTAGAAATTATACATCTTTATTCCAGGGTGGAATATGGAAGGGTGTAGAAATTAGTTTCATTGTTCTTCAAAAACTTTGTATGTTTTGGTTTATCCAGGAATAAACTAGGTTTATTCAAAATATTATCCGTGACTACTTATCGTGGTGGGAACTATGATAGGGCTATAAAGTCATCGTAATTTTGGGGTAGATTCGAAAGTTTGTCGAATATAGCTGCAAAAGGTTTTTGCGGACCAAAATTGACGGATATTCGTTAGAATTACGAATATTGGATTGACCTACTATGAAAAATACTTCATGGATTCATGTCAAAAGTATTTATCACATAGGTTATCCTTAAGCCTGAGGTATTTGGTTTGGGATGTGGTAACTATTGTCTTCTTACCGCGTTTTAACGCCACGCCGTAACAGGGTGGTCATAACGGGCGTGTCTAGATTCAGTGGGAGTCGTATTTTCAAATGCGAATATGCAAGATGGTAATTGCACCTTCTTTTTAGAAGAGATATTTCCGGGCCCTTGACTGATTAAAGAAACTGGTAAGTGCACGGCCATGCCCAAAGGAACTGATCTGTTCTTTGTCGTTTATCACGCAGTTTTGAAATCAAGTATGTCATGAACTAATTTTTGAGTCTCTGAGTTGACCTTCTCCATGCTCATGCTCAAAATTGAAATATCGCGCTGCAAGGGACGCACCTATATATATGCAAGTTTGTATATATAAAAATCGTACCCATTCATAAATAGGTAGTTTATGATAGTTTAGTTTATAAACAGCTAGTTTATAACAAGCTACTTTCTAAGCAGGTTGCTTATGAAGTTTTATCACAAGTTGCTTTGGGGTATAAGAGTTCTTATAACTTGGTCATCCTAAGTGTCTGGCTAGGGACCTCCTTAGGTCAATAATGTACAGTAACTATTACTAATCTTGCACAAGTGGGAGTCTGTTGGATTATGTGCAGAGATAATTAATAGGTATATTATATCCAATGTTATAAGAGACTAAAGGGTCACACTGCTACACACCCAAATCAGAACAGTTGGATTTTATCATAAATCTGTGTGGAAATAATTAATCAGTTAGATTAATTATTGGAAGAGAAAAGTAAATAATTGATCAGTAGAATTAATTATTGAAAAGAGAGAAATAAATAATTAATCAGTTTGTATTGATTATTAGAAAGGAAATAAATAATAAATAGTTATTTGTTATTTAAGGAGAAATTAAATATTAAGTTTTAATATTTAACGGACCAGTTAATTGATTATTAATTAACTAGTAAAGTCCAGGGGGTTAAAGTGCAAGAGATGAAAGTTTAATTAAAACCAGTGAGCTTTTAATTAAACGGGCTTAGGTTCATTTAATCCTTATATATATCCTTAAGCCTTAAGGATTAAGATATAAGATAATAAGGGATTAAGAGGATAACCCTAGCCACCATCCACTCTCTCTCTCTCCCTCATCGACTCTCTCTCTCGACTCTCTCTTTGCCGTCGAACAAAGAAGAACACCCAAGGGGTGTTCGCGTTTTTGGTGATCGACACAAGCAAGGACACACACACACTCAAATTCTGCGACTTTGAGGTTTGGCAATCCAGGAGCGGTCTAGCAGACAGTTCGTTGGAGGTGCAGTAGTGGTGGACTACTTTAGCAATCCCAAGTTTGATCAGGTATATTTCTTGTTAACCTTTTCTATGGATTGTTATTATTAAGAAACTAGTTAGATTATATGTTTAAAGATCCTAACCCTTTTTTTGGGGTTTAGAGGGTTGTATTCAATCCAGTTCCGCTTTAGGATTGAACCAGTGGAATCAAACCTAGAATTGATCAGCTTGTGTCATTAGGTGGTTTGGTCAGATCAAAACCCTTCAGATCGCTAATAGGCTGACTTTCTTTCATCTTAGCTGAAAGAATTTCCCTCATCAGTAGCATGCGACATATCCGTTCACTATACTTGAACTTCTGCTCCAGTCCTTGAACGACCTCATAAGACGACTTCTCACGGAGATCATCCGTAAACTCGGATGATGCTGTGAGAATGAGAATCGACATAACATCAGACTCGTCATCCAGATACTGATAGTAAGTGTCATACTCACTATCCTGGGCATCTACTCCTGGTCGCTCTGGAGGTAATGTCTCAATAATGTGAAGCTTTCCCTGTGCATCAAAAACATTTTTCATATGCAACTTACAAACAACAAAGTTTGGACCTGAAAGCTTTCACTTGCCAGTGATGAGACTTAGAGACTCTCTTGGTGAATAAAACGGAATAACAGATATATAAGACATCTACAGAAAAAGAAAAAGATAAAACCAATTCATTATTGATTACATCTTCTAATAATTATTACCTTTTAAACAATAAATTATTAGACTAGGATCCATATTTCACATTTCCCGATGCAAGGTTTGGGCACTTCCCACCGGGACAATGATATTTCTGGTAGGTAAGAACTATACCAATCGTATCCTAACTGGACACGACTCCTAGATCCTCGGGACATCGGTTACAGGAACCGTGCATGTTTAGTCCCTCTAGTGCATTTTGGGCCGGGACTCCCGATTATCACCAACATAGATCGCACCACCTAAGACAGTGTGAACTCTGGCCGGGACTCCCGATTATCGCAGAGCCTTTCACACCCTCCCCCGCAATGGTTTGAACCCGAATGCCCAAGGTTTGGTCACTTCCGACACCCGAGTACCGTTTAACAGGAAAGGTGTACCATTAGGTGGGTAGCACACTGATCTAAGATTTTTCTAAAAAGGATTTCCAAGTTTTTGATGAGAAAAACTTTAATGTCAGTTTTCTTTAAAAATATCTATTTAATAATTAACTATTATTAAAACCCTTGTTTTATTTCATCGTGAGAATCACAACCACACATATAAAATATGTAAATAAATAAAACAACCACAAACAACTATGTCTTAGCCTTGCCCTTAACAATTGTCGGTTTCGTGAGCCACACGAAAAACCCGACGGTCAAAACCTAAGTGAAAAAACATAACACACATGGCATGGCATTCTGAAGCTTCCACTGGCTCCAGCATCCAATCCTTCTCTTTGCTCCTTGCTCCTTGCTCCTTGGTCCAGATATATATATATATATATTCTAAAAATCTATTCTATTCTATTTTCTAAAAACTAGAAATATAAAAGTACAAGATATTCAAAGGCACGTAGGCCCGCTAATCTAAAACTTTTACAAAATAGAATAGGGGTTGTAAGTGCCACGCAGGCCTCCCCACACCATAGAATAATAAATCCAAAACAACCACAAGTGCAAGAAATAAACAATCCACAAGGTCTAGGGCTCGGCTATGACATCCCAAACATGTACTAAACTAATACATGAAAGCAAAACAACTGATTTCTAAATATTCATCTTGATGAAAAATTACTGATTTTAACAACCTGTTAAAACCCCTATATTGTTTTTCCTTTATTTGCAATAAATATATATTTCAAGTTTTATACTTTGATATTTAATCAAAAACTCAAAATAATACTTAAACTTTAAATTAAAAATAACAACTGTACTTTTAATTTAATATTGACCTCAAATATCTGAGCCGCAAACTGGGTCAAATATTTAAACTGGGCCAACAATTGTACACGGATCGAAAAAGAACAAAAACTGGGCCGAGGCCCATTTTGACCCTTTAGAGTCGCTACCCTAGCCGCTAAACCCAAGCCGGGCCGCCGGCTATCCTGGGCCGTGGTTTCTGGGCCAAAGTCCACCACATAGTTAGCGCCGCTAACTGGGCCACTTACGCGCCGCTAACCGGGGCCGCGTACCGCCAAAAAACGCCGTGGACCGCCGCCGATCGCAGCTAACACCACCGGTTATCACCATTGACCTCCACCGCGAACCGCCGCCCCAAACTGAGGCCGCCGCCGGCGAATTGGTGGTCTCGGTTTTTGCGAATAACAACAATAATAAAATTAAATAAACAGATTTAACTAATAATTAAATCTAACAATCTTTTATCCAAAACTAGTTAATTAATCCAATAGAAAAACAAAAACTTGATTTCTATTTACTTGGATAATCAAAAAGTCTCTTTCTGGATATACAGAATCATATTTCATCAGAATAAAAAGAAACCTACATAGTCTCTTACGAGATTAGAAGTGGCTCTGATACCACTGAAGGGTTTTGTAGGGTATAAAAACATATTATAACATGTACAGCGAAATAAAAACCCCCCTCCAATGATCTCATCTAACTCATACAAAAACTTAGAAGAAGAAGAGGATTAAAAATCATACCTTGATGAAAACCAAATAGTAAAGAGGTAGCCGTTTCGTTCTCCTAGATCTTTCTTTTGAACCTCTAGACAACTGCAGGTTATCCACTGTTACTGCACCACCTTGAACTGGCTGCTAGACCGCCTAAGGATTGAACCTTGGATCAAAACCGTGACCCGCGATGTGTGTGTGTATCGCCGCCGCCAACCACCACCCACGGTGGTTCGGTCCTTGCCTTGCACCGTCGATCGAAAACCCTAAGAGAGGGGGAAATAACTTATGTGATTAACTTATGGTTAATGAGGCTAAAATAAGGTTTATATAATAATCCTTATTAGGCCAAGCCCGTTTAATTAAAGCCCAACTTTAATTAAACTATTAATCAATTACAGAAAATACCATCGACCTTTCTAATTAATTAATAACTATTAATTAATTGGTCCCGTTAATATTTAAATCAAATATTAACTTCTCCTTTTAAATAATAAATAACTTTTATTATTTTTCTCTTTCTCAATAATTAATTAAACTATTAATTATTGTGATACACAAACAGGTAAAATCCAAAAGGTTCTAAACGGGTGTGTAGCAGTATGATCCTTTAGTGTCACATAGTATTGGATACGATGATACATGTTATCTATCTCTGCACATAATCTAACATGTAGGAGCACATATCGTTTGTATTTGTTAATCAAAACTTGATATATAGATCTTATTTCAAATATTTTATCAACTTCGGTATTGTAGTTTATGTAACTTTACCGAATTAATATATGATGGTGTTGAATTTGTGTATGTGCGGATTATTTTTAATTGAATGGAAAATTTTGGTATAACGGAAAAAATTAGAATTGATAAATTTGGAAAGCTTGATATTATGTGAGGATTTTTTGATAGATTTGTGCGCTACATTCTTGGAAATCCCTTAGAAACTTGTTCTCGGAAAATTAACGGAAAATAGTCCTTGGAAATTCCTATGAAATCTGTCGAAAACTATTCCTCGGAAATCCCTTAGAAATTTGTCCTCGGAAATCCCTTAAAAACTCGTTATCTCGGAAATCCCTCGAAAAGTTTATGTCGACGGAATTCCCTCGGAAATGTATGTTATCGGAAAGACCTCGGAACTGTTTTTCGAGGAGGGTTTTTACTAGGATAGATTATTCTCAAAAATCCCTCGGAAAATGGTAATTTCCGAGGAATTCTCGAGGGGATCTGTCCTCGAAAACTCCATGTTTTTCTAGTAGTATTAATGGTTATTTTGTATTCTACTTTTCTCTAAAAAAAATATTTCGAGAGAAATTACTTTTCTTATATTTGTTATATTTTCGAAATACTCATAAAATCAAATTACATCCATATAGTTTATGTACGAGATCTATTTAATATTTTTTTTATTCGGTTAAATCTTTCACTTTTCTTAATTTTAAAAAGCACAAAATTAACATTCTTACAATTTTGCATTATATCTACATATAGTAAGAAATTTATTCTATATTTGCATCAGGTTATTAATTATTTTATAAAGAACATATCCTTAATTTTTAATATATATTAAAAAAATAGGTTATGACATTGTCAAATTATACTTGGAATATTTTTATCAATCAAAAGCATCTATTTCAAATGGCTTTAAATTATTGTTGGATATTTTATCCACTAATCAACTCTATTTATTTTTAAAATGGCTAACAACTATCAGCGTAAAAAATGTGAGTATGTCGATTTTATTTCTTCATCTTCTGATTTTCGTGAATATTTATTGATTTGGAAAATTTTTATATATTTAAGATTTCACACATACATGTTTAGTACAATAAACGTGTTTATACATGGGGTATTAAACTAGTATATAAAGTAAAAGACTAACTATTATTATATTAATTATAAGATCTTAGTATTTTATTTAATTAAATTTAAATCTTAATCCTTTATTTAGGTTAAAATTGAAAACTCAAATTTAACTTTGAATAGTCAAAATTGAATTTTTGTTTTAAATTCAAATAGGATAAGATTATATTTAAGTTGATATAAATTTAAAAAATTGGCTAAATAAACACGTTTAATTTACTAAAAAAACATCTTCCAAATAAAGGTTATAGTTATGCATAAGATTATTAATATAACTACTTTTTTATATTCTTTGACCTTCCAAATAAACATTATACTTGTTGATAGGATTATTAAAATAACTACTTTCTACATTACTTTTGCTATAACTAAGTTAGGACGCAACAAACATTTTTATTTAGTTACTTTTACTATAAAATTTAAATTAAATGTTAATCTTCAATACAAAATTAAGAAGACGGAATTACAAAAATGTAAAAACATAATATTATGATTTCAATTGTCTAAGGGTATGTTTGGTTGGACGGAAAGGAATGGACAAATGAATGGAATGGGCAAAGGAATGGAATAGTTCATTACCATTCCATCTGCATATTTGGTTGCTTCTCGGAATGGAATAAATCATTACTGCAGTATGTTTGGTAAAGAAAAATAGACATTGAAATGTAATAAAATAAATAAACAATGACCAAAATGCCCCTGAATTATAAAATATATATAACTTAAATTTAAATAATTTAATATATAAATATTTATTTTAAATACATTTTACACATCTTAAAAAATTTGATAAATATCAAAAGTACGAGAGTCATTAATAAATAATGTCAACCTAATAATAGCAAAACCATAGTCACATAAATCGCTGCATCATCTTCGATCTTCGATCTGGATCGAACGTTCTCAAACGCGGTATGAACGCGTTTCAGTCGCCTATCGATGCGCGACTCAAAACGATGGTAAATGCCGGTCCAAATTGATGGTCAAATCGATCCAATTGATCTTCAATTTGGCAATTGGAACGCGATATTGAACGATTAATCTGCTACAAATACGTCAATTTAACAGTTGACTCTCCAGTTCAATGTCGTTTTTCAATTTGATAGAGCGTGAAAAATAAAGAATCATTTTTTCACACTTGACTCCTCGATTCTGTATACCTAGCATCTGAATTATCTCTTCTCTATCATTAATGATGATTACATTCTCATTCCAACATCTATTAATGTGTTTACATTTTTTTTAATTTCATATATTGACATCGTCCTCCTCCTCCCCTATTCTTTTTTGTTATTATCTTTTTAACTCACCGAATGTTTTTAAGTTGTTTTCCTTTAAGTATGTTTACAAAATGTTTATTTGAGATTTTGAGTATTAAGTATAAATCACATTTTGAAAGTATAAATATTAATATAGTTTGAAGTTTGGTAACTTGGTTGTGACTTGTAGATTTATAAAAGGTATAGAAAATTAATATTGTTATTTATTGGGTACCATGTTATATGAAACATCATACCAAAGCAATCCGGAATGAGCCTACCCTCCTCCGTATCGAATTTTAGAAATTAGCGAAGGGCGTTCCCGATCCGTGTTCCCGTACCGGAGAGTTCCGCGATCTATGTGACTATGAGCAAAACCATATAAAAAATTATATACAAGAGTACCACGTCAATTAAGAATAGGAGAAAATGGCATGTTGTTAAAGGGCATGTTGGTCATTTTATATCTCATTACTAACGGAATGAACAAAGAAAGAGAGTTGAGGAAAGAATGAAATAGAAGGAATGACATTACTTTTGTAATGCTTCATTCCATTCCATAGTAGTAAACAAACATGTTATTGGTAAATGAATGGAATGAGTGTTTCCATTCCCACACCTATTCCTTAATAACAAACATTGCCTAAATCTTTTAGACGCCCATCTTTAAATAACCAGGTAATTAAGTTAAACTAACACTGGATGTTCGTTAAGTAATAAATTGACTTAATTAATTCATTAAGTCCGTTAGGATCACAATCAGATATTTTGATATTGTCCACCTTGTGTTGTCCCTCACGGTTTTACACGCGTCAGATGACGGGAAAATTACTTCGATATTATATTGATACTTGATACAATTGGATCTTACAAAGTTTAAAAGGTTATTTATTAGTTTTTTTCTAAAATGAAAGATATTTTCACGTATATAAAATTATAATAAATCAAACTTAATATACAAAAATAACATTTATGTAGTTTTTATAAACATATTAAACGGCATTGTCCCTAAATATAGAGCATAAACTGACCGATACCCCAAATTCCAAATACTTCATTTATTAGTTTGAGTCTTTATTTATAAATTTAGGATTATATGTATATTTGCATTAGATAAAAGGGCTTTACAAAGTAATTAATACATACTTCAGGGGTAATATATGCCAAGTTCTTCGTAATTGGATGACCAGATCTATAAATATTTCCTAAAAGCAACGATTACAGTTATAGACCAAGTCATTTCCCTCCATTCCAAGTCACTCGAGTCATCAACTTTCTGCTACATTTTCAGTGTTTGTTAAAACTTTATTTTTTAGAGATTTAGATCCGGCAATAAGGATGCTAGAGTTCCTGATTCAAGCAAGACAACGACATTTTTCATTACGAATTTTCCCCAAGACTGGAGTATTCTGAAGCTCAAGAAGACCTTTGAAGACTTTGGAAGACTGGTAGATGTCTACATTGCAAAGAAGAAGACGAAAACCGGAAGAAGCTTTGGTTTCCTACGCTACGTCGGAGTTCGTAACCAGGTGACTTTTGAAAAATTGCTTGACGGAGTCCCGGTTGGTGGCTTTAGAGCTAAGGTGAATATTGCTCGTTATGATCGGAAAGAGAATGCCCCACGTCGATCAACCTGTTCAGGTCGCTCCTACCCCTTCTGCTAAACCGAATCGTCACCTTAGTTTCACCAACAAATACTCGGAAGCAAAAGGAAGAAGTTTTGCCGACGTAGTCACCGGTAAACAGACCGAAGAACTGGAACAAATTATTGAGCTAGCCCCACATGAAGATATGATTGCATGGATGAACAGTAACCTCGTAGGGACGGTGGGTTCATATGAAACCCTCTGTAACCTTGGTAAATTACTCGAAGCAGATGGTTGTGGAGATATGAAATTAAGATACCTAGGTGGATACTCTGTCTTAATCGAATTTGAAAATAAGAAATTAAGCTGCTGAGTTGTTTATTGACCAAGCTAGGGAGATTTGGTTAAATTGGTTCACTGATCTCAAATTTTGGTCATCTAAGGACATACCAAAAACTAGACTTGCTTCTCTAATTATTACAGGTTTTCCTCCTCATGCATGGTCTTCTAGTACCTTCATGGAAGTTACCAAATCACTTGGTGATATTATTATCCCTGACCTCTGTGACAAGGAAAGCACCAATCTTGCTGCAGGGAAAATAGCTATTCATACGCAACATGTGGATCCGATCAATACTACAAAAAAGATTCGCGTGGATGGCATTGTGTATACGATAAAAATCGTTGAGGATCTTGTTGATTCATGGAAGCTAATGCCATCGTATCCATGCGCATTCCTAAATGAATCAATTGGATCAGATGCTAACTCTCAAGATAGTCAAGATTATCCGGGGTCCGAAGACGAAGAAGAAGAAAATTATGTTTCAGACACTCCTTCCTCACCGGAATCATCTGCTCCATCCTCTCCGACGAACCCCCCCGGGAACGAAGTTGAATCGTCCTCTTCGTTCGTTGAAGAAACCCATGAGTCGCATGCATGGGAAATTGATAAAAACTTATTGGGTAAAACAAATAATCATAATTTGCCTCCCACGTCTGATGATGAGTATTTAATGCAAGATGAAGGTGACCATTCCAATATTCAAAATTCGGATCATAGATCAACACAGGTTGGCCCAATTAACGTGATGCAGGTTGGGGCCTCTGAATTAGGCCCAAATTCATTGATCTTTAGATTCAGATGGTGGCAATAATTTAGAAAACACGGTGGGAGGAAAGTCAAATTCTTTATCCATTGACTTAAATAGGTCCATTCCTAATCCCGATGCTTCTCTTCCTTCCCAACCTAATTTCATTACCCCCAGGTCTAATCGCAGGAAGCAAGCTATCTCAGAATCTCGTAATCGGGCCACATCGCAAGTATCCACTTCAGAATCAATGGCAGGTGAGGTGCAAAAAACCATGGAGGTTGGTCGCTTGGTTGGATTTGAAGTAGATGGTTTCGAAAAAGAAATTCGGGACTCCGTTAAGGCCATCGGTGAAAACATGGTTTCAAAATGAATCTATTATCAATTAATATAAGAGGGGTTGATTCTGATCTAAAACAAAACAGAATCAAGGATTCTTGCTACAAAAATAAGGTGAATATTCTTGGAATTCAAGAGACGAAGGTCTCATCTTTCTCATCAGATCATATTGGGGAAACACCACCTTTGGCTATGCCTTTCAAAAATCAAGAGGTAAATCAGGTGGTCTGATCACAGTTTGGGATCCAGGTGCGTTCTTCATTCACTCCATTTTTGAAGGTGATGGTTTTCTTATAACTCTGGGCACTTGGCTCTCTTGTAATAAAGAAATTGGCTTTATAAATATCTATGCTCCACAACCCCAATCTCAAAAATCCATTCTCTGGTTGAAACTTCAATCAATTGTCCTTGAGAACCATAATTATATTTGGGTGCTTTTTGGTGACTATAATGAAGTTAGGGAGGAAAATGAAAGAAAAGGTTCTCTTTCTTCAAAATCTGGGGCTGCGATTTTTAATCGGTTTATTGCAGATTCGGGTCTATCTGAAATTCGTTGTGGTGGTCGTCGATTTACCAGGTTTAGTGCTGATGGCACTAAGC
Source organism: Pulicaria dysenterica (assembly GCA_947179395.2). NCBI lineage: Eukaryota > Viridiplantae > Streptophyta > Magnoliopsida > Asterales > Asteraceae > Pulicaria > Pulicaria dysenterica. The sequence goes on from OX359292.1 coordinate 3,176,644, forward strand.
TTAGTAAGCTTGACAGGATTCTAGTCTCAAATAATTTTTTTGAGTGCAGTCGAAATCCCTATGTGGAGATTCTTCCTAGACATTATTCAGAACATTGCCCTATTCTTTTAAAGTCCTCAAACATTGACTTCGGCCCACCTCCTTTCAGATTTTTTAACTCTTGGCTATCTGACGACAGTCTGGATGTAGTGGTTAAAAATTGTTGGGCTTCCAGCAGGGCAAACAGAAATGTCTTCTCTCCTATGTCAAGATTAGTAGCGAAATTTATCCACCTTAAGAATTGTATTCGTTCATGGAGAAATGTCAAAAAGGATCTATCTTCCAAACTGCCCCAAATTACAGAAGAACTAAATGACTTAAAATCAGAATCTGCTTTGTTGTCCGAATCAGATCAATCTAGGAGATTGGAGTTGAAATCTCAAATGTTCGAATTGGAGAAAAAAGATATTCTAGATGTCAAGCAAAAAGCGCGTGTTAAATGGTCACAATTTGGTGATGAAAACTCACGCTATTTTCATAAGGTCCTTAAACAAAATCACAGAATGAATTTTATCCACGGAGTCTCTCATAATGGATCTTGGATAGTTGATCCGGTCTCTCTCAAGGAAATGGCAAAAGAATTCTTTGAGAAAAAGTTTAAAGAGCCACTTGTCAGAAGACCTCGTTTTCTAAGTAGCTCTTTTTCCCCCCCCCCTTTCGATGAAATTAAGGCGGCTGTTTGGGCTTGCGATGGTGAAAAGGCCCAAGGACCTGATGGGCTATCTTTTTCCTTCATTAAAAAATTCTGGGACACTCTCAGTAATGATATTATTGCAGCCGTCCATGAATTTCAAAAAACTGCCTCCTTTGATGTAGGGGTGTTCTTCGGTCGGGTTACTCTGTTTTCGGGTTATTTGGGTCGGGTTATTCGGTTTTGAGGTAATAAAAAAGTCACCCGATAACCGACCCAAATAAGAATCGGGTTATTCGGTTTTCGGTTAGTTCGGGTCGGTTCGGTTTTCGGGTTGTGTGGGTAGAACCGAATAAGATTGTGTTATTTGGCATTTTATGTTTAATCATTGTAAAATTAGATATTTGGAGTCATCACCCGATTTCCGAAGCTTTGAATGGAGCGAAGAAGATGACGGAGAGTCGTATGCTAAACCCTTATGGAGTCTTTAATCATGCGTATTGAACAAGTTACGTAATCCAAATTCCTTATTTTATTTGAAATGTATATTGGGTTATGGGCCATATCAGATAAACCTTACGTCGCCTGCTACACATTCAAATATAAATTTCTTTGACAACATATATATGTATGACCCATATATATAATATATCTTATTAGTTAAAATCTATAATTAAAAAAAAAATTTATTTCTTAATCGGGTTAATCGGGTCACCCGATCCTTTTTTTTTAACCGCCACCCGAACCGAATAAGGTAACTATTAATCGGGTTACCCGAATAAGGCACCCGAAAACCGAATAACTCGAACCGATTAACCCAAATTTGATTCGGTTCGGTCGGGTTATTCGGGTTCGGTTTTTTTCGACACCCCTAATGCAGGTTCAAACTCTTCCTTCATTTCTCTTATTCCGAAGATAAAGGACCCGATCTATTTTTCTGATTACCGGCCGATTAGTTTAATTGGTTGTTTTTACAAGATTGTGTCAAAGATTTTATCTCTGAGGCTCCAAAACGTAATTGCTTCAATAATTGGGAGTGAGCAAACAGCCTTTATCAAAGGAAGAAACATCCTTGATGGCCCCATGATAATCAATGAGCTCATTGCTTGGGCTAGGCGATCCAAACACTCATTTTTCATCTTAAAAATTGACTTTGAGAAAGCCTTTGATACACTCAATTGGGATTTCTTAAATTCAATCATGTTGCAATTAAATTTTGGAGTCAAATGGCGCTCATGGATTATGGGTTGTTTAAGTTCAGCGAGAATCTCGGTCTTATTAAATGGATCTCCCTCAGACGAATTTTGTATGCACAGGGGAGTACGACAGGGTGACCCCCTCGCCCCGTTCTTATTCATTATAGCCATAGAAGCATTAAATGTAGCCATCAAGGATGCTAGATCATTGGGTTGTTTTGAGGGTGTGAGACTTCCTCACAACGGGCCTCACCTCTCTCATTTCTTTTACGCAGATGACGACCTCTTTGTTGGTAGATGGTCTCTAGAAAATACTTGTAATCTCATGAGAATCCTGCGATGCTTTCATCTTGCATCGGGATTAAAAGTTAACCTTTCAAAAACATATATTATGGGGATTGGTGTGGAGTCTTCAAAAATTAATTCTTTTGCCGGGAAACTTAAATGTAACGTCGGGTCTCTTCCTTTTAAATTTCTAGGTGTCCCTGTTGGCCTTTCAATGAACAAGAAATCTTCGTGGCAGCCACTCATTGAAAAATTCCAGGTTAAATTATCAAATTGGAGGGCCTCTTCACTCTCAGCAGCTGGGAGGCTTACTTTATGCAAATCGTTTCTCGGTTCTTTAGGTACGTACCTGTTCTCTCTTTATAAAGCTCCAATTTCGATCATAAATGCTCTTGAAGGGCTGCGTAGGGATTTCTTCTATGGAGGAAGTAAAAGGCAAAAGAAAAATGGCTTGGATCTCCTGGAATGATACCATGGCCTCAAAAGATCAAGGTGGTTTGGGAATTGGAAGTTTACGAGCTCTCAACCTAGCTTTATTAACAAAGTGGTGGTGGAGAATAAAAAAAGAACAATCATCACTCTGGGCCTCGGTCATCTACTCGATACACGGGCATTTTCGTAATCGTCATATTGACCCAACCCAATCGAAGAAAAGTGGTACTTGGGGAGCCATTGTCTCAATTAAAAACATATTCGCCGAGTTGGGCTTCGATCTACATGCTCTTTTCCAACAAAGAATGCAATCGGATAATGGCCTCGATAACATTGGCTGGAGCTGGGTTTTTAATCCATCAGGTTTGTTTGTGGTAGCTCCTTTCAGAAGATATCTGGATCAATTGATACTAAAAAATGATTGTTCTTTAAAAACCTGTTGGATTTCATCACTTCCTAGCAAGGTAAACATCCATATCTGGCGTCTCCAACATGAACGACTTGCAACATCCAGCAACCTTGCATATCGCTGCATCATTCAGGAACCAAACTTATGTCTTATGTGCTCGACAGCCCTTGAATCGGAACTTCATTTATTCGTTCAATGCCCAATTGCTAAATCTCTTATTTTTGAAATCTCAAAATGGTCCATTGAGGCCCCTCAAGATTCAATTCAATATCTTTTATCTTGGGGTGAAGCTGTAAACTTTAAAGGGGTCAAATTGCAAGTCTTCAAATCGGTGGTGTTCACATTTTGCTGGCTCATATGGAAATCTAGGAATAAGGCACTTCACGACGGTAAAAAAGAAAATCTATCAAGGATTTTCCTTCAAATTCAAGGTCTCCCAATCTTTTGGGTAAACACTAGGGGAAACCTTAAGAGGAGATTAGATTGGAGTTCTTGGTGTTATAATCCTAACCCTTTGTTTCCGTAGTTTTGTTTGTTCTTTTGGTTCTCTCTGTTTCGTTTTTTTATTTTCCTCTCTGTAATGTTGCTAGCTGCTTGCTAGTTGTTTGTTGTTTTTCTTTATATATGAAATGCTGCTGCCGTTCAAAAAATAAAAAATAAAAAAAACTAATAAAAAAAAACTTAACGTTTGTAAATTCGTATACATTTATGAGTTATTTAAACAATTTATATATATAATAAATATTCAAAATTTATAAAATTAATAAAACGATTAACTAATGATGGAAGCATTAGTTAATAAATTTCAAGAAGAAAGCAGATGTATTGGAAGCATTGTTTGGTGGTGTTTCTTGGCATATATGGAAAGCAAGAAATGCTTTAATTTTCAATGGGAAACCATTTATGGTATCTAATGTTATTGGAGAAATTCAAGTGGCGTTATTTACATGGTTAAAATATAGGGGCAATTGTAATTTGTTAGTTTGGGAAATGTGGTGTAATAATCCATTGTCTATTTTGTAGTTTTATGTACTTTTCTAGCGCCTAGCTAGTGGTTTTTTAATAAATTTTGGATTTGCTGAGTCGGGGTGATGGCAGTGTCGAAGCTCTGACTTGGTAAATCTTTGGTTGTTAAAAAAAAAAACTAATGATGGCATGTTAACTTTGTAGGACCACTTTTCACTTGCAAACTTTCTAAGACTGTCTCGTATCAGGGGTGGAAGCCGACAGGTTTGGAGCCTCAACCCTCAACCCCAAGGCTTGCTCCCCCCGCCCCCTTTTTTTCTTTTTCTTTTTTTCTTTTTCTTTTTTTCCCCACATGGTCGCTATATATATTTGTTGAAATAAAAAAAATAGAAAAGATAAAAGGGTTGAAGAAGGTTGGATATGAGAGTGTAGTACTATTGAAAAAGGTTGTGACAGTTTCACAAAAATTAAAATAAAAACTAGATAGAAACAAATAATTAAAATAATAGCAAACTGGGAAACTAACTTAAATACCTTGTCATTTCTATTACTAGTATGAGCGGATCTCAAAATTCATTTATATACATCAAATACAAATATTTAACAATATATGGTATAGTATAGGGACTAAACTTGTCAGCTTTCATACAATGGAGTAGCTATATGTAAATAGTTTTTAAGCCCTTAATCTTCTCCAAATGAATAGGAAATCTGAAAAATAAATACTACTAATAATAATACATAAATGAAATAAAATAAATCAGAAGTTGGGCCAAGGAAGTATAAGTTGAACTAAAAATGAATCAGAAGTTGAGTCATAAGTTCAACCGTGAATCGTGTGTGTGACTCCTCAACAGTCAACCGGAGAAATTGGAACGAACCCCGGATGATTCGCCGTCACGACCCTCCACCGAGAAGCTCCATAAATACCGGCCGTATTCTATTCTGCTGTTCTCGAAGCTTAGCATCTGTACTAAACTCAAATCGAAAGTGGGAGAGGGAGGAGTTAGGGCATCGACGGTTTGCGACGGCGACGAAGGGAATCGAGACGTAATACAGCACAGCAAGACTGCGATTAAGTTCAATTAGGAATCGACTTCACTCCTGCTCTTCCCTTTCATCAACAGTAAGGTTAGTATGATTTATGTTTCCTTCAACTATGAACAACTGAAATTTGATCCAACTTCTTCTCTTTATTACTTACTGTGTCTCGACTGAACCTAGTAGATCCTTTGATTTGAACCCATTGAATTAGTGATTAAGGTGAAGGTTTCGAACTGATTATGAAATTGAACTATAGCTGGCCTTTCTTTGCCCTAATTCAACTCTTATCTGTGTTGCATCAGTTGATTCCTCGCATGTTCATGATTTGCCTAATTTGATTAACTTGAAACTAGTAATCACATAGGGAAGAAGTAAAATAATCTGATTTGGTAAGCAATTTAGCATGATAATCTCAAGTTATCCATTGATTTTGATTTTCGAATACACTTTGTTACATTAGATACTCAGGAGTTAAGACGTATGAGAATGGCGGCACCAACCTTCTACTCCAACTGGCCAACGTCCCACCAATACCATTTCGACGCCACCGCCCCTCCGCCGCCGGAGCTCTTACCTTTTCATGACAATTTTTCCCTTCCAGCCTCCAATTACAATCGCTTTTCACCCACCAATCTTCCAATTCCCAAGCGTATCAAATACCCTGTTTTATCATCATCCTATAATCCGCCCATCACCACCCTACAACAACCCTCATCGTCGGCGTTACCGTTACCGGAGCTTACTCAACCGTCCCCCTTAATCACCCACGAATACGATACAGATACAATTGCTTCTAACCAATTTTATTATGAAGATCAGTTCATGATGAACCCGGTGGACCCCACATGGAATCAGGTATCTCTTTTGTTTCTTGTTATATAAATTTTTATAATAATTAGTATATATAACTAACTGATCTTATTCACGTGTAAATGTAGCCGGAATATTATTCATATATTTCATATCCGTTGGTTCCCGATGTCGGATTCATGGATCAGGTGCAACCGCCATTGCCGGAAATGTACGACGGCGGTGGTTCTTTGGTTCCGTCGAGTGGGATTGGGCAAATGAAGGAGATGAATAATGGTGGCGGAGGGGGGAGGATATCGTCACAGAGTATGGCGGCGAGGGTGAGGCGGAGGAAGATAAGCGAGAAGACATCGGAGCTCGGAAAGCTGGTTCCCGGTGGTCACAGGATGACGACGGCGGAGATGTTTCAGGCGGCTTTCAAATATATCAAATTCTTGCAAGCTCAAGTTGGTGTTTTGCAACTCATGCAATCATCTCCGACGGTATGTTAATTACTAGAAAAAAGAAAAAGGGCCAAATAGAGAAAACTATAAAACTATGGGGGCGGAATTGTTATTTGATAAATTGTAAGGGGAAAACATGAATCTTACAAATTCTTATGTGAATGTGCAGGGAATAGGTGCCGAACTCCACGCTTTGGTAACGTCGTCTGTTGTACAGGAGAAGTTATACGCTGCGGGGAAGTGCATCGCGACACAAACGCTTGGGGAAAATCTTAGCCGATCATCAAATTAAATTAAATGCCTTGAGTAATTGATTTGTTTTATTATTATTTAATTGAAGTAGATTGATCGTTATTTATTGTTAGTGTATGTATTTATCATAATTTTAGTGTTAGAAAAGTGTGTGATGTAATACCTTGTTCTAACAAATTTAGCTTAAAACTTTTGATTAGTTTTTTTAAAAATGTCTTGGTTGCATTTTCTATTTTGTATAAAGATTTCTCTTTAACACTTTGGTCTAATTTCTTTAGCAATTGTTTGCATTTAAGATAGAAAATACGAGCCAACGTGACTATGGTAAACTTGCACACCAACTGTTTATTGTTTTGTTTGATGTTTTTATTCCTTGTTTATAACTTTTTAATGTTTTCGAGTATCCAGTCACACATAAGTATTGACTTGGTTTACATGTCATAAAATCATGTTTTTATTCTTTTTCTAATAAGTTATTGGGCTAGAACTTGGGCTTTGTGGACAAAATGTTGTCCGAGTTCTCGGACCAATTCTTGTGTTTCCTGTAATATTTTTTGGGCTGCGACGTCCGGCTACCAGTCACTGGCGAAATTATCCCTTGATCTCTGCCCATAGCAGACATGAGCCTTATATTGAATAATTGTTGTGAGTTCTTCCATGGCTGCAACTGCATTTCGTCCTGCTGCGCTTTTTCTAATAAGTTGATCGAACACCAATTGTTTCTCCTTTTGTATAATGTTTTTTTAGCAATTGTTAGTATCTAAGGTAGGAAAAATGAACCAACATGATTATGGTAAAATTTGTTGTTTTGTTATTAGTTAATTTAAGTATTGACTTGGTTTACATATAATAGAACTATATATGTTGTTATTCCTTTGTTGAATATATAGGTTGCACGCCAACTGATTTGACATATAAAATTTGCATAAAGGTTATAACAATTTGTACACGAAGGATCCAGATTGCTAATACTTCTCATTTTGTCTAGGTTCATACTCAATTTCATTTTACTCTCACATCATCTTCACTTACAACTTAAATATTATAGGTTCATTCTTTATCTTTTCTGTTCTACTTCAATACTTTGTTTAGAGAAAATCATGAAAATATAAATCTCAATTGTACATAGATGGTTATGCATCTGTATATAAGAATATGCATGGAGCCTAACAGCATACGCAATGGACATGTTATCGGTGGTCGTTATCGCCGATAACGTCGAAAACCATCCATTAACGAGCCAAAGCGTCGTTATCCCCATTGTCGAGCATTAGTTAGTTGCTCGTTATGGGTTGCTTCATTGTTGTGGTAACGGCTCCAATATAGCTGTTATCTACTGTTTTTTTATAATCAATGCAAATCGATTGATTTCAAAACACATACACATTTTATTTATTTAATTTCAAAATATTAATATACTGTTTTATTTTATGTATAGAAATAAATATAAAAAAGAAAATGGTGGTGACATGGCGGATAGTTATTGCAGTTATCACTGTGATGGTCTAGTTACTAATGTTGGTATGTTATTGATGCTGATATGATAGACCGTTATATGAGTTATATCCATTAGCACTATGAATGCTCTAAGTGATTGTGTTATGATTTTTGTTTTGTTGTATTTTGCCCTTACTTTTGTTATGTTCAACGATCACTCTCCTTTTTTTTTTTTTTGAACAGCCTCAAGCATTACTTTTATATCTCAAAACCATAATAGATGCACACACTATTGTCCACATACACATTGTGTTACCTAAGTTTCACATCTTAATAACACAAATCTCACTTAGGCCTTCTAGTAAGGACTTTAAAGGCCCCATTACCTCAAGCTTACTTCCTCACACAGATCATTGAACATGACAAAACCTCCATGATATATTACATAGCTACATAACAGCCGCAACATCACTTAACACCATAACAATCTTTAATACATCAGCAGCACACCTTTGCAGGGCAGCAAATTACTTCTTGGAATCCACAGCAAGCGTACTTAAAACATTAACAAACTTCACTGCGCAATATCAAAGTAACCCAACCCGATTTGCATCATAAATAGCATCAAATGGAATTCTCTTGACCTCCAGCCTAGTGCCCTCAAAGCCATAGCTTTATCCATTTCAACATCAATTCTCTCTCAGCGAAACGTCAAAAACTTGAGGGTTCTTCAACCGGAATCAATGGCATCCAGACAGAACATCAAGACAGAAACTCTGCAGCAACATCTCGCAGTATAGACGGCACGCAAAGCGAAAATACAGCAAGCAAACGAATACACAGATAGAACTCAATCATATAAAGAGGATGATCAGATAAAATCATTATGATCATCGCTTTTTCTCATATCCACATATCCAACAGCATAGTGGAACAAAACAGCACCTATTACGATTACAGTATATCATCCGAACGATACCTACATTAAAGTAACAGCCCTTTCCAAAATAAACATGTCAAAGGCTATTACGAAAGGACTCCGGGGCACAATAGGGATCCTAGGCTTCCACTCAGAGAATATGATGTTTAGAGTTGTCAACAACTCCTCTCCTCACCCCCTCAGCACACACCCACACTCCTAACATACTCCGGGTTAAACGTCTACGAAAGAAGATCCAAGGCACAACAGGTTTCATGAAGGGGATCCCTAAAAACACCCAACCCACCTCCATCCTTCCATACTCCATACAAAACCACCCCCTTATATCACCAAACCTAAGATGGCTCCCCTTCAACTACCTAGCCACTAACACCACAACCCACACACGTAAATACTCAACAAAACGCTGAAAACACCAATATATAGTGAGACATACACGCAATAAAAGCCACACCATCCGGTGAGACTTGTGAACCCGCACACACACACACACACCAGACTAACATGCTGACACACGTTTAAAACACCACACACTGACCTGCTTGAGATTTCTTCCCTGAAAAACACTCACCCATAGCATACAATCAACCCTTAGCAAGCTGTCCACTCTACGCGCACCCAGTACACAATTATCACACACAGAACCTTTAAATGCAGTGACCATACTACTCCCCTACATTAACTGACACCATATCTCAAAATTAGATATCATTACACATGCACCAAAAGTGCAAGATCAGCACAGACACGAACTAGACATACGTTGATCCAAAAACCACCCCCAGCGTCATACAAAACTCCATCCTCCAAACCTCCAAGCATCACAACAGAAAAACACATTGGCACCCCACCACCCTTATCACCCCAAAGCATTATATCATCATACCTGCAACAAAAGTAAAGATGAAAAAACCACCAGGCCTCTCCACCGCACCAGACTGCCCCTCGAAAGATAATCCCTTAAACATGCACCTGGACCCTGTAAGCCTGACAAACAGAAACCTCATCCGGCCATAAGATCAAATAAAGACAGAACAAAATACACAAGCCACAAAAACCACAACAAAACCTAGCAGTCACTGACCACACACTAAACCCACAACAAAATACTAGATGAAGAACGATGTATATAACAACACATGAAGTCAAACAACCACCTGCACCTGCTTTATATATATATATATATATATATATATAGAGGAGGGTTTATGCGAGAACCGTTGTTAGTGCGAGAACCGCGAGAACCAATCTTAGTCGTTCCTTGGATATGGGAAGTATCATGGATGGAGAGCGTGGAGGGATAGGGTGTGGCAGGGTGCATGTGAGGAATTCATGGGTGGGCAATGACATTGAAGGAGGGGGAATTGGACGGCTTAGATTGGTTCTCGCGGTTCTCGCGCTAACAACGGTTCTCGCATGAACCCTCCCCTATATATATATATATATATATATATATATATATATAGGGGAGGGTTCATGCGAGAACCGTTGTTAGTGCGAGAACGGCGAGAACCAATCTCAGTCGTTCCTTGGATATGGGAAATATCATGGATGGAGAGCGTGGAGGGATAGGGTGTGGCAGGGTGCATGGGAGGAATTCATGGGTGGGCAATGACATTGAAGGAGGGGGAATTAGACGGCTTAGATTGGTTCTCGCGCTAACAACGGTTCTCGCATGAACTTTTGTCTATATATATATATATATATATATATATATATATATATATATATATATATATATATATATATATATATATATATATAGGGGAGGGTTCATGCGAGAACCGTTGTTAGTGCGAGAACGGCGAGAACCAATCTCAGTCGTTCCTTGGATATGGGAAATATCATGGATGGAGAGCGTGGAGGGATAGGGTGTGGCAGGGTGCATGGGAGGAATTCATGGGTGGGCAATGACATTGAAGAAGGGGGAATTAGACGGCTTAGATTGGTTCTCGCGGTTCTCGCGCTAACAACGGTTCTCGCATAAACTTTTGTCTATATATATATATATATATTTGTGTCTCTACCTTGCTACCACTGAATTCCATCTCCACTATTGAACCTGTCTACAAAACTAATAATCGGAGATGGAGGGGGGGGGGGGGGGGGGTTGGGGTTTAGAAAATCTAATAGTGGTGGGTTTCATCCACATCCAAGTAATAGGTGGAGGTGTTCGCAAATCATTACCATCGATGTCGATGGCAGGTTTCATCCAGATATAGGTTAACAATAGTAGTGTGTTACATACAGAATAATGACGACGGTGGTGGTTAGGTAACAATGGAGGTTTCAGGTTAAAGGTGGTGATAGTTTTTAGGCGATGGAGGTAGTGGTTGAGGTGATGATGGCCAATGATGAGGATTATGGAGGTGGTGGTTGTGGTTGTTATAAATAAGAGATAGAGATAAAAAAAGATAATAGAGATGAGAGATGAATTTAAATTTGATTATTTTCTTTTTATAAGAAGACTTGATGATTAAAAATAGAATGTTACTATTTGACGTTCATCCAATTATTTAATTATAACTTTTCATCCAATTATTTAATTATAATTTTTAATACATAATATATACTCACATATATCAATCAAAGAGTCATTTAGATTATCAAAAAGGCTAAATAGAAGACTCCATAAAAATATTAAAAATACTTGCAAGATAAAGAAAATATATAGACTAATAGAACAAGGATATTAATGATTTTTTAGTTTGACCAATAATACGCAAAAGCTTTCATAATTTAGAAACAAAATGAGTAAAAATAAAAAGTTTGAGAACAAACCGGCAATTAGAAAATGTCAGATTGTCAGTTACGTAAGTTTCCCAATAAATACCGCAATAAGATACACGGGCATAGAAGCTGGAAGTTAGGGTTTGCAGAGTTTCAATTTCAATTGGTCGGATAAACATGGAAGAAATTGCAGAGGGAGTAAACAACATTAACATCCCATCCGATTCTTACCGGAAAAACCGAATTCAAGTATCCAACACCAAAAAGCCTCTGTTTTTTTACGTCAATCTCGCCAAGGTAATTTATAATGTCTAATATACTCGATTTTCTTCTTTACGACTCGACCTCCCTCCGAATTCATGCGATAGAATTCGAATTCTATCGGTTTGTATGATGGAATCTTATATTATGATGTGGATTGAGAAATTCTTTGAATTTGTTGATAATCATTGGGTATGTGATTATTTGCTTATTAAAGTAAGTAGGAGGACTAGCTATTATGCGGAGATGGTGTTTGGGATTGCTTGTTTGAGTTATTATCTGGTTACTACAATGTTTTGTTAAACATTCTGTTGAATTAGGTTTAGTGCTAATTTTTTTTGAAGGATTAGACAGTTAGGCAATTTGAAATTAATGAGAAAAGCTCCCTTAATTAAGGCTTTAAATGGTAAAATAATCTGTAAGAATCAGATAAGCAACTCTCAAACAGATTATTTTACCCCCAAACAAGTAGATATTCATAAACAGTTTGCTACTATCTAAACAATCTTGACTTTATTTGCTATATTAAAATGCAACAACCCCAGAAAATCTCTAAATTTGTTTTTTTTTCTTCATCTGCAGAGGTACATGCAGCAGCATAATGAAGTGGAGCTTTCGGCTCTTGGAATGGGTACTGTGTTTCCTATCTTCATATACTTGTTTTCTACTTTCAATAACTACACGTAATGTTGTTCTTTACCCGATTTATCTGTTTGTTCTTCTCATTAAAATGTTGCTGGTTTTGATTTTGAGTTTTGTTCTTGATTCGTATTTCTTGGAGATAATTGTAATGATTCTTCATTTGCTTTTAATCAACAACGAAGTTTGTGAGTTTTTAGGGCTTATTAGTTATTATACCAAAATGTAACGAACTTTCATGTGTCTGTCATTGTATTTAAAAAACTACTCCTCTCTTACCATTTAACGTGATAAGCTTTTCACCAGTTACCATTTGATGCTATGGACTAATCTGGAAAAAGGTGATGTGGCACCTGTTTTTGACTGGCTGTAACCAGTAATAAGGTGAAGTAGCAACTGTTTTCCCCAGTTATAGCTGGTGAATTGTAGCATATAATGGTCTTGAAAAGTTAAAAACTTGTTCATTACTTACAACGACCAAAATACGTGAAAAGTTGCTATATTTGCCATTGTGGTATAGTAAACCCTTTGTTAATGATTCTTTGAAAATAGTTGCTCAATAAGACTTTATGACTATTTTCATCTAAAATGCTATTTTTAAAGAGTTTCTTCTTCATTTTATAATTTCTAGTTAGTACCAGCTTTCTTCCGTTTTAAAGTTTCACCAAGTTGTTCTATACATAAAACTCACACAATTAGGAGACAAGTTTTACCAAAGTCTAAACTGTTGAGTTTGTATCTGAAATCACATACGTAAAGAAGCCGAACTCTATAAACCAGAAAGGAAAAAAATTACTTAACAACCAAATACATAATAACTTTGATGTGACATTGTAACGCTACAAGTTGAACCAATTTGCTTATATAATTTCTTCATGGGAAACTCAACTAATTAACATATTTGCTTGAGCATAAGGAAGTGCATCAAGTCTTTCTTCAGTGTTTGGTCTTTTAATTCACTACTACATAAGTGTGGACGCATGGTGTATGAAAATCACCAATATATTATATATAGTAAATATAGGTGATCAGAGGAGCCTAATTACCCAAGAGACAGTAGAGTTGGATACTAGCATTTATAAATATAGAGGGCCTAATTACCATCTTTGTTTCTGCTTATATGAAATTTATTGTATCTGTAATGGTAATAATTACCATCTTTGTTTCTGCTTATATGAAATTTATTGTATCTGTAATGGTAATCTGGTAACTATCAAATTTTCTGCTATAAGAAATATGAATGTTCTTCCTCCAAAAATATCTATTGCAGCAATTGCAACTGTTGTCACGGTGGCTGAAATTCTGAAGAACAACGGCTTTGCTGTCGAAAAGAGTGAGTTGTGTTTGATATGAATATCAATTACAGAACATGTGTGATTTTGAATTAATGAATAAACACTCTTGATATCTTAATATGCAGAAATTATGACATCAACTGTAGAAATGAATGGTGAATCTAGGGGAAGACCAGTGCAAAAGGCCAAGGCAAGTTTCATATTTCCTTCGTGGTAATCTGTGGGATATTTGAGTTGATTTCTTGTAAACTGAATTGTGTTCATAATTAATTTATAGTAGTTGCAAATCCACATCAATCTTAAAACCATTTAAAAATAAACATAATTTATTAATATTGGGTCGTTTTACAAGTAAATTCACAAAGATTCAAAAAAAAATTTAAGCACTTAAATAACTCACTATATGATTGTCACAGATTCAAACAAAAAGAAAGAAACATCGAAACACCATCTACATCAGTACATAAACCTGTTGTCTCACTTTCAAAACACAATCTTGAACCCCGATTGAAAAGGAAGCATGTCAAATAGGTCAAAAAAGTTGAAAGTCACCCAAAGTTAATGCATAGAACCGTTTAACTTGTTAAGTAGTATAAATTTTGTAATCATATTTCAAGCATAAGCTTTTATAAAAAGAAAAGTACAAAAATGAAGTAAACGTTATTTGCTTGCAACCCAAGTTGACCCTGTTTTGAATGGAACTAAAAGAATTACTCCTTTTGACGTAAACCCATTTTGACTTGCTAAAATATTAGATACTAATGTAGTTTTCCAATTTTATGAATTTGTGCTCAGATTGAGATCGTATTGGGAAAGACTGAAAAGTTTGACGAGCTAATGGCAGCTGCACAAGAGGAGAGGGAATTGGGATATGCCGAAGAGCAGAGCTGAAAACCGGGTTTGTTGGTCATGCTATCAATAGGCTTGTTTAAGATAATATATGGCAGCATTCGAATTTTGCTTGTTTGTGTAATACTGCTTCTTGTTGATACGCTCCAAATTTTGCGACGTTGAGTGCATAAAACTTATTATGATTCTTGTGTTAAATGCATGTTTGCGTCGGTATATGATAAGCTTAGGTAATGCAGCTACATGCATGAAACAAATAGTTTAAACAGGTGAGCATAGGCACATAGGAATGGTTGGTTCATGATCTTTGTGCATTTTAGGCTATGTTTTTCATCCCTTAGCAAAATGTGTTACTAAATATTGCAAGCTCTCTTATGTTTCAGGGAGGGATTCTTGTTCTTCTATCCGAGTAGACCGATTGTGTGACGGCCCCAAGTTATATGATTTATAGATCATTTTCTTCTGTTCTAAATGGTAAGTTTCCATATGAAATGGTGTTTGGGCATGAGAAGATTTGGATGTTTATTGTTTGTTCTTTTGTATGTTGGTGATACAGTTTAATTGAAAATAATATCTATGAAATAGAATAGGTAAAACTGTTTTTGAGTTTAAAGCTTAGGGTATAAGAGATGGTAAACTAAAGAAGATAATTTCTTGAAAGTGAGGTTCTAGACACCAGTAACAGTGTATGTCTCTCACAATGAAAAGATTACCTAACAACTTTTTAATGATTTTGGTGTCATTGGCTGCAAGGCTATTGGCACTGTAATAGTGTAATGTATATGAATCTCAACATATATGATATAGATGATGATGGTGTATATCCCTTGCTTAACAACTTTTCTCAGTATCAAAATTATTTGGAAAGTTGGTTTGACTCTTACTGGACTGGCATTACTTTAACAGCAAAAACACATCCCTTGAATTCTAGTCATTTTTCTCGAATAAGATTTGAACCCTTAACCTTAAACACCTTATACATCCTGATACATCTAGATCAATGGCCTTTTGGTTTTTATTTACTCATACATAGAAAATAATTCAAAATAGCAAATATGGAACCAAATCCTATCCAATCTGGTACCCCAATCTAAAGACGCCCATCCCCTCCCTTACCCCATCTTCTCTCTCTCTTTCATCTTTTTATCTCTTTCTTCTTCTCTCTCTCTCATCTTTCTTTTTGCTCTCTCTATTCTTTCTTCATAATTCTAATAAAAATAAAAGTAGGGGAAAGAAGGGAGGAGTGTATTTAGGACCGAGCATGGGTTGGTTTTGACCCAAACCGGACCGTAAGCGATAATATCAGTTATGTGTTTTTCCAAACCAATGGGCATCGATTTCTAATGGGGGATTTGGCGGTTTGTGATATCAGTTTTCATTATCGGTTTTATTAGTTAATCGTTATATTAAGTTGGGCCGAACTTTATAGGCTTTATCGTTTCAGAATATGAGCTTACTTAAGAGTTATATTTTTAATTGTTCTATAGTACCCACAAAATCGGGTCAAATAATTGATTATTTTCTGACTTGTTAAACCAATTATTTTTATGATAAAATTACATAATGAAATGTTAAAGTTATATTTAATACACAAAATTGGGCTTGATGCTACACACCTCATAACCTTCACCAATTCATAACTTGTGAATTCATTTTTAATATATTTAATAGCCTCTCTTGAAGTAGCAAATCAAGTGTTCAACTTTTACCATAACTCATTGACTCTAGTAATCCAGTATATAAACGAGATAAGACATAATAAATAGCAAAAGTTTAAGCTTTTACAAAAAATAGAACTTACATGACGCACCATAAATTAACAAAAATAACAATCTAGTGTTTATGCAATCATAAGTAGCAAAAGTTCAAGTATTCAATCTTCAATCCTTTATAATTTTGTAAGTTTTGTCATAATTGAAACGTAAAGTTCAATCTGTATAGTCCATGAACAAGTTATCATGTGACTTTTGTTCCTTTCAAATTAAAATTTTTTATTTCCTTTTGTTTTGACTTTTTAATAATTAAATATAAAAAATAATTAAATAATAAATCTTATCGGTTCCGTTCGATATCAGTTTGGTTACACGTACAAACCGACTCACTGATTATCGGTAATTTAAATTTTATAAATTGAACTGTCGTTTTTTTTTGTTTAGTTTTAAATGGTTCGAGTTAATGATTTTATCACTTACAATTCGGTTTTTTTTATTAATACGCTTACCCCTAAAGTTTAGCATAATTGGAAAAGAGTGGAATAGAAAGGGAAGAGGGTGTTATGCCATTAAAATAATTTTTATATATCCTACCATAATCGATAATTTTGGATAACAAATGATCCAATGCACGTGGTTGTGATTGTCTATATATAATATAACATATGGTGACAGAATTTGATTTTATTCTCTATATATATACTATTTAATATCTGTCTTATATTATGTCTAGCTTCTTGTATAAATTATTCGTTTATTTGGTCCGATTGTACTTGTTGAAGGGTTTGGATCCTTCACAAAAAATAAAATAAGAAATGTGTCAAATTTCCAAAGTTAGATGCTACCTTATAAATCTATATCTATCTATCTATATCTATATCTATCTATCTATCTATATATAAAAGGTATGTAAATTTTCCAAAATTAACTATAAATTAGACTTCAATTCACCAATCACAACCCTTAATTTTAAAATCCTTCAATTTTCGGAAAACAATTTTAAAAAGATGGCCCTAAAATCGATTTCAATTGAAGGGTGCTATATGAAAATTGTGAGGGGCTTTTATAAAATATGTGGAGGGCTTTTACGAAAATGTTAGGGGGTTTTATAAAAATATTATATTAATGTAATTAATTATAAGTTGTTTATAAATTATGTATAGTAACTTGTGATATATTTTGTTTAGAGAAAAAATAATCATATATTTACGACCGTCTTATTTTTATCTACGTTTTGGTATAAATTTTATTACAATATGACATTTTTTTAGAATTAGTATATTCGTAACTTTTTGTTATCCATTAATATTAGTAGGTAGGTAATTTTTGTTTAGCTGAGTGAGTTTTTTTTTTGATTATGGTGATGAGCTGAGTGGTTAACTTGAGTATTCTATTCAAAGTGTTTAGTTATTGATTTTAAAGCATTTTCAATCATATTAGAAAGATGTATGAAACATTTATTGCATTATTTTAAAAGCAGGTAATACATGTTCTTTCAAATTAGATTATTGTTGTTTTGGGTTTAGTGAATTATATGTAAGTTTTCGGTGGTATTCCATTTATTACATTATTTTTATTTGAAAATAATAATATCTCAAATACACTTCCGAAATACCCGTGCATACACGAGTCAATAAACTAGTTTATTATAACTTGACCTGTTCTCGTGATATTTAAGTTGTCAAATAAAATACTTCACAAACAAGATACATTCAATATTATGCAAGTGATATTACCGGTCTTTCTCTCACACATATGTATATAAGTAAAAATTTATCAATATAATAATATTTCAATAACTTAAATAAAAGAACGGTAATTATATATTTTATCTTAAATAGTTACTTGAATCATGAAGTTCTCCTAATATTATTAGAAGTGAAGTATGAATCAACTTGTAATTATTAATACTCTATGACATCTCAGTTGCTAGCGTTATCAACTTATCAAGCTTTTTTTGTGACATTCTGAATCGTAAGTTGGACTTCAACAACTTAAGTTCTGAGAAACTTATTTCTGCAGATGTCACCGTTATTAGAATAGTCAACACGTCTCCATATGAAATATAATTGCATATACATAAACAATTGAAAGTTTAAACTTTAGACAACTATTATATATTTAAACAAACCTGATTATGATGTGGATCAAAATGATAAATATTTCGGTTTCTCCTTGATTGCCTCAACCTCAACACCTCATATTCTCTTTTCGATTCTCGAACGATAAAAGTGTTTTCCTAATATGTATCTTTTTTGGGGGCTTACAGAATAACTATTTTAAATATAAGCTTTCTAGTATTCTATTTTATTAAGTGGCTTTGAAAATTATAACATCATATCTATATATAATATACGTATATAAAAAGTCGGCCACCTTTCAAACACGAGCCCGTTACGACTACACATTCTGTACTCTCTCAAATACACCGATTAATAAGTATTCTATTTTTCATTTTTGCATTGATGCTGTATTTTGCTTGTAGTGTTCTCCACATTGGAGACCTCTTTTTTTTTTTTTTAAACTGCGTTGATTAAATGAAAATCCTTGTTGCTAAAAAGGTAATATACAAAAATGCGTAGATCCAAACATATGTTTTTCAGGTTGTAATTTTGCTATTACTCGTTAAAATGGATTTTTGGTGATAATAGTAAGAAAGAGGTTAGGGAGAGTGTTTTTTTTTTTTTTTGTGATATAATAAAATAACGAGGCAGATCGAGTAAAGTAAAAGATCTAAGGCTCATGCTTATTTAAGTTCAACCTTATATTAATTAGCCTTGTAAGGTACAATTTTAATTTATTTTATTTTATGTATATCTAGTTACAATGTTACATAATTAATTAGTTGAAAATTGATAAGTAAAATTAATTTGGTAGGTCCCACTTGGAAAAGAGAAGGAAAAAAGAAAGACTTTACATGCCGACATGCTAGGTAACGCGGTGTAATGTGCTACAATTTCTATGCTTATTAATTTCATTTTTTAAGATAAGATAGTAGTTGGTGTTCATAGGATATCTTATTTAATAAAATATAACAATAACACAATATTAATTTGCTAAAAAACAAAAAACAAAAAATATTAGACTTGTAGTCTGTCTTTCTGTTATATGCTAATCATATATACTCTTTGTCTCAAAATAATTGTGCATCCTTTTTATTTCTCAATTTCTCATGAAAATCATTCATTTTTCGAATATTTTGTGCAGATTTCTCATTTTATATCTTTAATTGAATTCAATCACAAAACTACATTAACTATAATTTTCATGAGAGTCTTAAGTATATTTTTTTATTATGGGGTTTGTTTTTCAGAAAAAGGTTAATACATCTTAATCTGAATTAATATGAGATATTAAGATGTAAGGGCCGTTTGGTTTTTCTTTTCATTCAGTTCTAAAAACTTCTAAAAACCTCTTAATGAATCAGACATAAAATTACCTCTTATAACATCTTGATAGAATTTACGTTTCATTATACTATAAAAATATAATCCTTCCTTCACTAATTCATATCACATATTTTCCTCCACTTCTCTACATACATGGACACTTTTCATGGCCGTCGGCCACCGCAAGCTGTCACACATCTCTTTTCCATATATTTTGATTTTAATTCCATATATTATTATGGTTTGATATATATTTGTTATTAAAATAATTTACTTTATAATTAAAAAAGTTTAAATTTAGTTATATATGTAACAGCTGAATATAAAATATTATAGAACAGATAATTACAACCATTAATATATTTCAAATAACAAACAACAAAATATGAATGAACATTCAAATGTCAAGATCACCTCTTAATGTTCAGACATAATATTCAGATTCAGATTTAGAACCTCTCGATAAACAAACTATACCTAAATCTTCTATTTCACTTGACTTAAACAAATGTCAAAATAATAAGAGGGGATGAGAAAAATGGAATTAATATATTACAAATGTTAACATTTGATGCGTATGAATATTTAGTAGGACGGTATATGGTTTTTCTCTATAAAATTAAAAGTAAAAATATAATAGAACTAGTAAACAATGTATTAGTTTCCTAATGTACAATTATATCGACACGTATAGGTTATTATAAAATGATACTAAGATGTCTGAATACTTTTGGATTTATAACTTTTAAAGATGATCGAGTATTGTATTTATTTATTTGGAAAATTAATTATTTGTAATAATAATATCATCTAACTTAGATGACATTACAAATAAACTATTTTAATGAATGGTAGTTTAATCATTTTCATATTTATCCAATAAAATAATTTGTGAATTTAACATCGTCTAATTTAATTGATGTTAACATCACAGATTATTTTCGCTCTTTAGACAGGTATAAAGTTGTTAGGTCTATTTTCATCCTTGAACTATGTTTCAAATTGCGTCAAAAAGTTGTAATTAAGGATGTAAACGAGTCGAGCTACTTGTGAGTTATTCGAGTTTGGATTGTCAAAAGCTCGGAACGAGCCGAGCCTTAACGAGCTCGAGCTGATTGAGCTTCAAAGAGTGAGCTCCTTTAAGCTTGCGAGCCTAAACAAGCTTTATATATAATATAATTTATATTTTGTATGTTAATTTTAATATTTATATATAGCATTTTGACAAAAATATCAAAATAATATCCAAGCGTAAATGAGCCTAGCTTAAACGAGTCAAAACAAGCCGAGCCCGAACTTCATAAATCTTACACGAGCCGAGCACGAGTTTTTTAAATCTTAAACGAGCCAAGCTCGAGTTCAACGTCATGAGCTCTAAACGAGCCTAGCTCAAGCTCTAGCTTAAAAATAATTCTAAACCAATCATGCTCGATAAGCATATGATTCGGCTCGCTTATAATCCTTAATTATAAAACACGAAAAAAAGAAAAGAAAAAAAAAATCTAACATTGAAAACCGAATGTGTGGTTAATAACTTTTTATAATCAGTCGGTTAGATTATAACCAATTATGATTGTTCGGTTAACGAAGGATGATCGTTTATAAATTTCGGTTATATTGATTAGTCGCCTATTCTATAGATTTTTAGTTTGGTAAAAGAATAAACATTTTAATGGATGTATTTCTCAGTTAAACATGTATTTAAGGAATAAATAGTTGCCCTTTTAGAGATATTTTTAATTAAGAATAAGAAATATTTACTTGTCAAATTTAAAATATAACAACTATATGTTTTATTAATAAGAGTCTAAAAAAGTAAACAATGTACTATTTTCCAAAACTAACAAGAAAAAGAAATGCATATAACAACTTTCTGCATTATGTTGATTTAAGAATTCTAATTATAGTAAAATTTCCAAATTAGCATCGTAAGAAAATCCAAAAATTATTTTTAAATATAATTAAAATATATTTTAAAACGCAGTTGATATGTGTGTGTATTGTATATAATAATAATAATATAATTATAAATAAATGTATAAAAACGTTAGTTCGGTTAAACTGGTTAACCAACCAATCATAACCATAATTTAATCATATTTTTGATCTACATTGCTGGAGAGATCAATAAAAATATTCCTTACTAATTAGTCTTAAAAAAAGTAATCCATGCTTATAAATAAATTATAAATTAATAGAAGTTTTTAAATAAATAATATTTAGAAGGCACGTTCACACTTACCGACTGGATTAAGTTTATAAAATATCTGTTTTTAGATAATAAATAATATTTAATATTATTCGTTACACGCTCGTTTCAATCTTTCTTTTTTAGGGAGATATGGACGCACATGCCACGTCCCCTTAATAATTGAATTTATTATTATTATTATTCTCATTATTATTATTATTATGAAAAAATAAAGCAGATTTGATTGCTGGTTGGGTATTGGGGTCACACCTCACGTTTTTCAAGTTTCACCGATTTCCTTCTCGATTTTCTCATTACAATTCTGCACTAAATTTCGGACCACACATTGTGCACCTCTCTGGTTTTCCTTACCAAATCAAGCAACTTTTGATACATTTTTTCATGTATGTGAGCGTAATTTCTAGATTTCAGCTTCCGCATCACTTGATCTGTACTAATTCTTTGTGAATTTTGTGTTGTTTCACAGGTTTTTGATCGGATTTGACTGTTGCTAAGTTATTTCAGTTCAGTCTGTTCAGATTCTTCGTTTTACAGCGTAAGCATGTTTCGATCTCGTCTACTTCATCGATTTGCAGCACTGCATCACTTGATGTTTACAAATCACATTCAGTTTTCTGTTGCTGAGATTTTGTATTCGATTTAGCTGTTTTCAAGTTACTTCAGTCCGTATATGTGTAAAAAAGTTATTTTTCATTTTTTTAATTTACATTGTAGATGTGGAGATTTTTTTCGATTTGCAACACTATGTTGATCGATGGTTTTAAATCACAGTGAATTTTGTTGTTACGGAGGTTCTTGATTTAGTTTGGCGATTTTCAAGTTACTTCACTTCGTATCCTTGTAAACAAGTTACGTTTTCGATTAAGAGTAAATTAGGTTTTTTGATTCAACACGTTCCTTCAATTCAGATTCGTGTAAATGAGTAATTTTGAAGTTACTGCAAAATTTTCGTTCAAAACAGTAGTCTAGCTCGTATTTTGTTATGATCATGTCGCTTCAATTCAGATACGTTTAAACAAATTATTTTCAGGTCATAGAATCGATTCGATTGCTTTCTTGTAGCTTAACTTTAGATTCTTCTTTTCCAATAGTTTTCAAATTACAGAAAATTTCGTTGATGTGGAGGTTCTTTTTATTCAATTAGATTCTGTTCTTGTCTCTGCGATTCAGATTCTTGTAAACGAGTAATTCTGATTCGACATTAAAAAAATGTTCAAAGAAAATCTACTTTAGATTCTGTTGATGCCGAGGTTTTTTATTCAGTTCAATTATTCTGAAGTTACGTCATTCAGATTTGTGTAAACAAGTTAATTTCGTTTGAATGTGCTTTGCTTGAAAAAAGGTGACTAGGTAGCAGCAACACTGATCTGATGAGTAATTAATGTGATTCAGTTTTGTAACTTTTAGTGCAGTGTGAACAATGGCTCAGATACTGCTCCATGGCACTCTTCATGTAACGATATATGAAGTTGATAAGCTTCATGTTAGTGGTGGTGGTGGCAATATATTCACAAAGGTATACCTTATGTTATTCCGTTGAGTTTGAGTTCCATTTCGTTGTATTGACTTATGTCCTTAACATCTGTGAATTGTAGATAACATGTTTATAGTCTTTTAAGAAAGTGGTATCATTTTACTTTTGATTGTCAAGTAGGTTAAATTTACTTCAAAATTGACAATAAAATGGTCAATTATTGAGATTCTCTTAAAAAAGTGTTCTTGTACTATAAAATGCTTTGTAGCTAGAATCCTGAAAGAAAACCTTTATAAGTTTCGAATTGATGCTAGGTTCCGTCGTTTATTTTCTGAGTTTAGCCTGAATCTAAGCTTAATCATAATCCTTCATAATGACTTCTATACTATTGACATTCGATTGCTTGATGGCTGTGTTTTTGGCTTATGTTGTCAAGAACTCTAGTATAAATATTAGTTTAACATGCCTACTTTCTTTGATTTCTAGCAATCACTCTGCAAATATAGAGATCAGTCTCGAGGTCTTGCCTGAGTACATTTCTTTTTCTGTTGGTGTTATCCTTTTTGCAGATTGTGGCTAACATAGAGGAGACTGTTGGATTTGGGAAAGGAACTCCCAAAATTTATGCAACAATTGATCTAGAAAAAGCCAGAGTTGGACGAACTAGAATGATTGAAGATGAACCTGAAAACCCAACATGGTACGAGTCTTTCCACATTTATTGTGCTCACTCAGCTTCTAATATCATATTCACTGTAAAAGATGATAATCCCATTGGAGCAACCTTAATTGGAAGAGCTTATGTCCCTGTTGAAGAAGTCTTAGAAGGGGAAGAATTGGATAGATGGGTTGAGATTCTAGATGATGATAAAAATCCCATAAGCGCGGGTTCAAAAATCCATGTCAAACTACAGTATTTTGATGTTACTCAGGATCGTAACTGGGCTCTTGGAGTGAAAAGTGCCAAGTATCCCGGAGTTCCATATACATTCTTTGCTCAAAGACAAGGATGTCGGGTCTCTTTATATCAAGATGCTCATGTCCCTGATAATTTCATCCCAAAAATACCCCTTGCTGGCGGGAAGTATTACGAGCCGCATAGATGCTGGGAAGATGTATTTGATGCCATTACTAATGCGAAACACTTCATTTATATCACGGGATGGTCAGTTTACACTGAGATTACTTTGATAAGAGATTCAAGGAGGCAAAAGGCTGGAGGCGACGTCACACTTGGTGAGCTTTTAAAAAACAAAGCAAGTGAAGGTGTTCGGGTTCTTATGCTTGTTTGGGATGATAGAACCTCTGTTGATATTTTCAAAAGAGATGGATTAATGGCTACCCATGATGAAGATACCGAAAACTACTTCAAAAATTCCGATGTTCATTGTGTTTTATGCCCTCGTAACCCTGACGATGGCGGGAGTTTCATTCAAGACCTTCAGATTTCCACCATGTTCACTCACCATCAGAAAATTGTGGTGGTGGATGCTGCAATGCCGAGTGGGGAATCACAGAACCGACGGGTAGTTAGTTTTGTTGGCGGCATTGACCTTTGTGATGGGAGATATGATTCCCCATTTCATTCTCTTTTCAGAACTCTCGACACCGCTCACCATGATGATTTCCACCAACCTAACTTTACCGGGGCTGCCATAACCAAAGGTGGACCCCGGGAGCCCTGGCATGACATACACAGTCGGCTCGAGGGACCTGTTGCCTGGGATGTTCTATTTAACTTTGAACAAAGGTGGAAAAAACAAGGCGGGAAAGACATTCTTGTGAATTTAAGAGAACTCGATGATATCTTAACCCCACCATCACCTGTTATGTTCCCTGATGACCCAGAAACATGGAATGTTCAAGTGTTCCGGTCTATCGATGGTGGGGCTGCCTTTGGATTTCCAGATACCCCAGAAGAGGCAGCTAAATCAGGTCTAGTTAGCGGGAAAGATAACATTATTGACCGAAGTATACAAGATGCTTATATTCATGCTATAAGGAGAGCTAAACGTTTCATTTACATCGAAAACCAGTACTTTCTTGGAAGCTCATATGCGTGGGAGTTTGATGATGTGAAAGGTGAGGATGTTGGTGCTTTGCATCTTATACCAAAAGAACTTTCTTTGAAGATTGTTAGTAAAATCGAGGCTGGGGAGAAGTTCACGGTTTATGTTGTGGTCCCTATGTGGCCCGAAGGGATCCCGGAGAGTGCATCGGTTCAAGCGATATTAGACTGGCAAAGGCGGACCATGGAGATGATGTATAAAGATATTGTTCAGGCTCTTGAAGCCAAGGGGATTCAAGAAGACCCGAGAGATTACCTCACGTTTTTCTGCCTTGGAAACCGTGAGGTGAAGAAGAGTGGAGAGTATGAGCCTTCTGAAACACCCGAACCGGATTCTGATTATATGAAAGCACAGGAGGCCCGGCGGTTCATGATCTATGTGCATGCTAAAATGATGATTGGTAAGTAGCAGTTTTTGATCTTTTTCTTGAAGCTCATAATTTCAATCCATTTATATGCAAACATGTCAATTTGAGCTAATGGGTAAAATGGTTCAGAGTAGTTATAAAGTTAAATGAGTCCAATGGGTCAAAGTCTCCTAAACTGCTCCATTCACATGCTTTCAACATCTTACATTGTTTCATTTGAAAAAATTGGTTTTTTATGATATAGTTTTTAAACATTTTAATACACAGAGTTGTAAGAGTCTATGATCTCCATCAACCCTTTTTGACCTATACTTAGAACCTTCTTTAATTTAGTCTAACGTTACACCTCAACATCACAGTTGATGATGAATACATAATTGTTGGATCCGCCAACATCAACCAGCGGTCCATGGACGGTGCTAGAGACTCCGAGATAGCCATGGGAGCCTACCAACCCTACCATCTATCAACCCGGGCGGAACCCGCAAGGGGTCAGGTTCACGGATTCCGTATGGCTCTATGGTACGAACACCTTGGCATGCTTGATGACACGTTCCAGCTCCCAGAAAGCACAGAATGTGTGAAAAAAATTAACCAGATTGCTGACAAGTACTGGGACCTGTTTGCTAGTGAGAATCTTGAACAGGACCTCCCTGGTCACTTGCTTCGCTACCCGATTGGGGTTGATGGTCAAGGTATTGTGACCGAACTGCCTGGAACCGAGTTTTTCCCTGATACGAAAGCTCGGGTTCTTGGGGCGAAATCGGATTACCTTCCGCCTATTCTTACATCCTAAGAAGGATAGATTTCAAACTATGTTTGCTATTTATGTATGTGTTTAACTGTTTATGGTTGGTTTAATAAGGTATGTTTGGTGTTACAGTTGGTTATCAGAGGGGCTGGGTGTTTGAGTGTGTATTAGTTGATGCAACTTCTAACATTTGTATAAGTCATCTTACATATGTGCTATGCAGATTTTTTGTTCATGTTTGGATTGTAAATAGTGGCATAGATGTTCTGTATCATCCTACAAAATCCTCATACTTATCCTCCTACCAACATACATTATTAAAGTAAGGGTCAAAATAAGGGATGAGGTAAAAAAGAGAAAGAGTGTATATCAATAATTGAGTAGGTAGCAAGGATGAAGTAATTGATGTGATCTCACGTTTTCTTGTTTAGTTAATATGGTGGGGTTAGGAATGCAAGTGAAATAGATAATGTCGTAAACAGGTGCAATGACAATTAACTCGTTGGGTTTGCATTGCCTATACCTAACTCATTTACAACTTTTCAATCTTCTAATATAAACTAGATTAAATTCACCTATGTTTGTTTAAAAGTATAATAAAAGGATAGTAAATAGTAATAAAACGTAAAAATATGAAAATTTTAAAAAAAGGCGACAAACATCATTAATACTGAGATCAGCGATGGAAGCGTTGAAGTGAGAGAGGGCTAGACGTGACGAACGAAACGTGATATCATTATACGAAAAGACATGATTTTATTTTATGTACAAGTCATTGATCCTTATTGTTCTAAAAGCAATAAGGTCGATTCTTTAGTAGTTATCATTAAAAAAATTAAGGATTATAAATATTTTAAAATTGTAAAATTAAGAATTTGGTTAAATATGATATTTTAAAATGTTATAAATTATAAATATGATATTTATAAATTAGAATAGACAAATTCAATATTTTAAAGTTTTAAAAAAACACATAAAAATATATCTAATAAAAGTGAAAACTAAATCCAATTTTATCAAGTCATAACTGGATTTCAAATTTATTAAAATAAATAGTTCATATTTGATAATTAAATATTTTATCTAAATTAATGACGGGGATTGTCTAATAGTTTTTACTTATGCTAGTCATTTATTTATATTAAAAAGATAAAGACTAGGATTGTCTTATACTCTATATGTCCAAAAAATATTGTCCATTTTTTACCTTTAAAGTGTTCATTTTTTAATATTGACCAAAAATATGTTGGTTTGTGTTATATAATAGTTGATGAAAAATATTAATGGAATGTGGTTTAAATGTGTTTTGGTTGGTATAATTTTCATCAAGTACTGTATAACAGAAAACAAATATATTAAAATAAAAAACTTAAAAGGTAAAAAATGATATTTTTGAGACATTGAATAGATTTTATTCATGTTAGTCTTTTATTTACATTAAAAGATAAAATACTAACAGTAGTAAAATTTATTAGTTAATTTTATCTTTAATGTAGATAAACCTTCTAATTATCATATCTGAACAATTCAATTTAAAATATTTTATAATCATTTAAAATTCTTATGAATTATAACCCCATAAAGACTTGTTCTTATTACCCCTAATTATAATAATAATGATTGATGGTTTGCACAAAAAGTACAATTACGTCTCTTATCTTAATATAACATTTATGTTTTCGCTTCCACCCTCCCCCTCTCGTCGACATTTCTACATCTAGTCTAAGTGTTGAAGTGATCCATCGACATTTTTTCAATTATCATTTCTTTCATGTTTTATAATTATCCAATATTTTTTTATATTATTTTTAACATATTTGTGTGTCATACAAATATTTAATCTAGTTCCTCTAATATTACAATATAAAATATTATAGTGGTTTCGATTGAAAAAACTAAGGACATATGAAAATTTTGTTCTTATTATGGGCTTAAAACTTGATTGACTAGCCTAATCCCAGACTAGTCTGAAGATTCGAAAAAGTTGGTTAAAGATTGGATCTAAATAGATCGTCTCGAACTGAGACAAGTTTTAAACCGGTTAGGACATAACGCGGAAACCTAGTAAACGAATTTTGGATTATTTTACTGAAGGGTTAATTTCACAAAGTGTATCCAATAGTGCATTTGTTGTATTGTGTGCATGGTCTTTAAAAACTAGTATAATAAGTATCGAACTTTTCAAAAACTCGTATTCAATATATTAAAGTTTTTATTGTATATTAAGCTTATAACATTTTGGTATGTATGTAATTAAAATCCTTATTATAGAACAAATAAAAAGTTTAATATACATATATAAGTTTTATCAGTTTTTAAAAATTGATACACACGATACAAAATATGCAAAGTATGATAAATTTTGATTCAATTAACCCTTATGTAAGTGCATTTAGACTTGTTTTTATAAATGGATAAGAAATTTGGTTTGACATTTCATGTATTAAGAACATCGATTTACAAGAAACAGGAATAATTCAACAAATAATTAGTTTTTTATTTGAATCGTTTTACAATTTATTATTATGAGTTAATTTATAAAATATTGCTTTTTTAGCCTAATATGTCTTACCATTGTAACACCCAAAATTTTAAAATAGCTTAAACCTTTAAAAGTCCATTTTCTAAGTAGAATGTCAATTATAAGAACCATGATATTAATTTTTCTAAAAAAATGTTAATTTTTCTAAAAAAGGAGGTTGTGATTTAACATCTTTGCTTTGTTTGGACGTCCATCTGTTACGAAAAATCATTTACAAAATAATAATAATAATAATAATAATACAACATTGTTGTTATATTAGTTCATTCATCCCGACTATTAATACATATCAGAATGGGTACACCAAGAGTTCCGGTCCACATAGCATTTTCCACATAAGCTACCCAACTCGTTAAGACAAGCTATGATTCATCTGTAACTGTAACTGAAGCATTAATATGATATGTTGACTATAACTAGCTAGTGAGCACGGATATTAATCATCATCATATAAAACTTATAATCAAGTTTGGTATATAAAACATGGCATATTTATCGTATAGCAATCAATTCTATCATACCGCATTAAGGGGCGGAGAAACTTAATGACGACTATCTATTACATGGTGACTAGCTAGTCCTGCACACCATTCAATCATACATGATTATGTGGCCTAGTTACAACGACTATGCCTGTGAGGCCTAGTTATAATAGTTGTTTGGGTGATTCTATATGACCCCCCTTCAAAGTCCATTTGGCCCCATTGATGTGATGTTTGTAAGGAAAAAACTACATTGAAAATGGTGTATGAATGATTTAACATGTGTATGTGAGGGGGATGAGGACTAAATAGTATCGCCCTAGTTGTTTTTGAGAAGCCCAATTACAATGACTATTCTTCGCTCAAAGAGTATGATCATACAAAACCTAAGACCTCTTAAAGTCACACTGTTATACCCCACATGTATTGTAGGCTTCTGACAGAATAAACCATAATTTGTTTTTATCTTTTAAATGTACAAGGATGTAAAATAGTTTTTTCTATCTTTAAAATCTATCATAGGCTCCCAGTTATAACGACTATGTCTTTAACATGTACGAGAATGTAAAAGAAACGATAATCTTTTCTATCTTTTAAATTATTTAGTTATAATTAAATTATGTATGTGGATATAGATGAGAGTTTAGAGATATTCTAAGAATATTAATGTAATTAGCTTAACATCACGTGTATAAACACAATGAATGACTAAAATAAATTTTAAATGTTTATGCTGTTAAGAAGTACTAATGACATATATACTAAAATAATTGTAAAACATACATAGAGATAAATATTTTAAATTATGTGTAAATCTATTAATAATAAAAAAAATTATGCATAATATCGTCATTAAAATTGTTGTAGTTACTTTTTATAATCAACTTTGAATTTTAATTTAATATAGTTGATATACGTGTTTACATAAATAACAATAAAACATATAGATGTATCTACCGGATGATTTGAATAATTTTTTTGTTAAAATATACAAGTGTTGAGAAACAAAATCATCTAAAAAATAACATTGATTAAAACAACTTATTTATAAGACATTTTAAAAAATAAAAAAAATAAACGATGAAAATTTTAAAAATAAAATAACAATAAAATACTAATTTTTAAATATATATTAAAAAAATTATTTACAAAATAATATGTAATTATTGAAGTTTATAAAGTTATATATTAACTTCTTGTCTAAAAAAACAGATGAGCACAAAAACAAAAGTAACAAATTTTGCGTTTCTTCTTCATCATCTCCGATCTACATCTTCTCGCCGGAAATCCATCAGGCAAGACTTTGCCGGTACTCTTTGGGCTCAGGCCTTGCTGGTTCAGCATCCAATCATTCACATCTACACGTAAAAGGGAAGGAAAGTTAGACACCAAATGTTTGCCCTTTTCAGGTGCGTTTGTTTCCATTAATACCTAAACTAATTTAGCAATGAAA
Organism: Pulicaria dysenterica; assembly: GCA_947179395.2. NCBI lineage: Eukaryota > Viridiplantae > Streptophyta > Magnoliopsida > Asterales > Asteraceae > Pulicaria > Pulicaria dysenterica. Next base: position 3,207,753 of record OX359292.1, read on the forward strand.
TTCATAACCGAGCTGTACATAATTTGACTTTATAATTGATTACATGCAAGTATTCAATTTGAATCAGGGTTTTGTAATCTTTGATCCTTTCCTTCCTTCGTTGAACTAAATCGATGTTTCTGGTTGGAACGCTGCTACGTTTTGGATTCGTCTCTGCTTGGCTATTTCACCTTATCGCTTGTATGGGGTATGTTGTTCAATTTCCGTAGTTTCTAGTTTATTTACCAGATCGAAGTTTATTGCTAGTATTGTCTATTTATTTGGTAATTTTAGGGTTTGAATCAATGGACGTATAATGACATGAATCAATCTTGTTTGTTTAGCTTGTGCTTTTGTATCATTTCTGTTAGGTTTATTACTGGTTGGCAAATTTTGGAAAAAAAAGAAAGAAAGCCAATGCCTGTTAGAAACCCTAAATCCCAGGAGAAAGCTAGATAAAGTCCTAGTAGTATGCTGCCCCTCGCCATGGGCAGCATGAGGCTGGCAAAAACAGCCACCCTCTCTCATCGGGGCTAAGTCTAACCCAGTTTGGTGTCCCCATCCCGAAGAGATTTGAGTAGGCAGAAGCATGAGGTACAGCATTGAATGGGTTGGGGTGAATATTTTCATGGTCTGTTGGATGAATTGGGATGAGAGATGGGAAATGATGTGGAGCTTACGCGGTCTTTTTGAAAGTGATTATCTGATTATTGCATTTTCAAGTTACTGATAATTAGTTTTACTGTTTTACCTTTTTGGTGTATTGAAACTTTTGTATTAGTGAAGTGACAATGATTATTTGATTAATTAAGGGTGAAATCAGTTTTAGATCATTAGTTTAGGAGTAAATTCAGCAAAGGTCTTATTCTATGGTGTTACAGCTGTTTATCTGTTTGTTGATTATTTGATTACACACTAGAGTGGTTTTATTTCCAAACTATGCATCTTATTGAGATAAAAATTGTATTACTTCAAGTTCACAAATATGGTTTAGAGCTTATGACCATTGGCTTTATGGTATGAGCTGCTCATCTCCACAGCTACTCATCCCCCAAAACAAACTATTTACATATATTTAGTTTATAGAATATAGTTTCCTGATGAAGTTAGTTTATACAATATTGTTTCATGATGAAACACTAAAGTATTTATCATCATTTCTAGCAAAAAGAGGTGGCGTCGGTTTATAATTTTGAGGTAGTAATATTAAAGTTTCTTCTTTTTCTCCTGCGCTTTCTTTTTGCATGATAAGTTTGTTGGAAATTGGTCCTTGGATTAGGGTTCTTTCCGGATTACCCCCTTATCACATTTAGTTTTGCTAATTTGCAAGTGAATGAAAATCTTTCTCATTATCTTCCAAGACTAAATGCTTCTTTGTTGAAAGGGAAATAACATATCTACAGTCGACAGCTTTAACATAGGGTTCCATGGTGTTGGATTGTAGTAATGATTCAAAAGGTTATTTGGTACTCATAGTAGTGCTAGGCATAATTTGTTGCTTGCAATGCATACAAAATCATATTTCGAGCGCTACAAAATATTACTTTTATTGAGTGTGATTTCTTACATAGTTAAGATTCATTTGTAAGTTGTAACAGAGCAGTGGCTGTCTTGGATGTGATGCGAAGAACAAGCTGATGAATGGTCAAGAAAGTGAACTTTGCTGCCCATTAAAATCTTGTATGGCAGAGGGTGTGGGGAAAAGTAGCTGTGATGCGGACAAAGATGTCATAGACCATGATTCTCGTGGCAATGGGAATACATCGCACGGCTTCATAAATCATGGCAAGCATTCTAGGCTGTTATTAACTTATTATACAATTGGTTTGTGTGTGTGTGTGTGACTGGTGGCAAAAATGTGTGGGTTTGGTAATGGGTCAAAGCGGGTTCGTGTCGAAACATGCAATTTTGTAATGCAGGCTTAGTCCATTGGGTTGACCTGAAAGATTTTTTTTTAAAAAAAAATTCCTTAAAAAATAAGTAGAGTGTCGGGTTTTACAACATTTATATTATTTGTATTGTTATTTAATATTTTAATAAAATGATTCTAAAGGTTTTATGTATTATAAAACACACTGGGCTAGCCGTTTGACCCACTCAACCCACTTTCTTTTAAGCTATTCTTTTCACTTGTTAGAGATAAAAACGTAACCCAAATCTCCACAAATCTTAGAAAACGGATCAAAATTGCCACCTCTAATTAGCCTCCTATTATTTTAAGCTTTTCGTTCTTGTTATCTTGTAAATTTTTTGTTTTCTTTTACGTTATATAATGGCTGCATATATTTGATGTAGGGTTTCTTCTCTGGAATGAAAGTAGGCAGCTGTGGGTAGGAAATAAAAGAAAGTCTAATAAAGGAGACCAAAATCGTGAACCCAGATTGAGGTGACGTTTTTTTATGTGGACTTATCATATATGTATATGACCAAATGAATCTGAAGGTTTCGTGAAAATATATCTTGAATAATTAAAAGATGAGTTTGCATCGAGGTGGACCTATTTACTAGTAAACAGGTGGATTCAGTTTTTTTTTTAATCTCTATCAACAAAATGAACTTAAAAGGAATCGGGTTAAACATGACAGAAGTTACAAAGTGTATTTTTAATCTATAAACCATCCTGAATCGTATATATATTTTAAAATTAAAGTGTAGTTGAAATACTGTAACTTTTGTATAGTATATAGTATAGAAATTATATATATGAAAATTTTCAGTTTTTGCACAAAGGTGGTTTGGGCTAAATTTACTTGAATGTACCAAAAAGTGATTAGTTTTGCTTAGTTACCCAACTAATCCCAGCCACCATGAAGTTTGATTGTTTGTATATGGGAATCAGTCAATTTATATCCCCACCTCGCCTCCCCATTTATTTAGCATTCCAAAAACATATTTGAGATTGACTTGGACAGGGTATTGATTAGTTACGAATAGTTTTAAAGAACCGTCTAGGTTTGTTTTCTTGATTTGTCTAGTAATCTGGTTGATGGTTTTGCAGTTGGAATTCTACCTATGATAGTTTGCTCGGTAGCAACAAGCCATTTGACAAACCTGTTCCTCTATCCGTAAGTCTTTATTATTGTGTTACACTAGCATAATTGGGATTACTGATTAAAGTTGATTATCTTACTTGCTGCTTTTTGACATAAGCAACTCTAAACTGCTTATTTATTGGGGGTTTTGGGGTTGCTTATTTGATTTTAAGTGATTATTTCATTGAGAATAAGCCGACAAGCAGTTTTCGACTGCTTACCTCTTTAAAACAATGCAATACGCGAATAAACAACTGCTTATTTCAGTTAAAAGTAATCGAATAAGGAATCACAAACACTCTCAAGACGATTTATTTTTGTGTCAAAATAGTGAAATACGATAAGCAGATAAGCAATCCCAAACACTCCCAGTCTTCTCTGCAGAGTTTATATTTTATCAATCTTTTTGATTAGTAGTTGAAAATGGCAGGAAATGGTAGATTTTCTGGTGGATGTATGGGAGCAAGATGGGATGTATGATTGAGAAACAGAATCCTGAGTTTGTAGTTTAAAATAATATATGTTAAAGGTTATATGATCAGGTGGACAAAATGTTGACTTTGCTTTCATTTTGCACATTGACTAGATTTAGAGAGGTAAACGAGTCGAACTCCTCACGACCTATCCCTTTGTTAAGAGCTCGAAACCATTCCAGCTTTAATGATCTCGGGCCTAAAAAAGTGGGATTACATAAGCGTGCGAGCTTAAATGAGTTTTATATATATCTTTAAACAGTACATATTGAAACTTCGGGACATTAAATGATAGTTTTTAAAGGTAGATACGACCAATAGCCAAATATGATAACTTCGATGTATTATCGTAAACTTAATCCAATTATAAGTAGCTAAAATAAGTAGACATAAAGATTAAGAGGTATGCATTTACATGCTTACAATTTTTTGAACCATTTTAATAGAAAAAATTGTTTTTTTTAATAACATTAGTTTTTATATTTACATTTTAATACATTTTTTAACAGCATTTACATTTTAATACATGTATCCCTTCTAAAATTAACATAAAAAAACGACAATACAAGATTACAAGAGAATTAAGTACTTGCTTTTTTGCCCGATTTCACAACTTATCTTGAACACGTCTTCTATCAACCTTCTCTAGTTATATAATAATCAAAATCAAGCTAAAATATGTTACTTAGAAAATTACAATTGAGTTGTATTTATAATTGTGCTCAACAATAAATCATTAATTATCTTACACTTTGAAATTAAAATTATTTCAATTATATTTTTTATTTTATTAATTTTTGTTAAAAAAATTGTTTGTATATGATCATCTATGATAAATACGAGCAACAATACTACAACCTACTAAAACTTTAAAATTATGTTCACCTTTTTTATTTCTTTAGATTAAAATTTAAAATATTTAGAGAAGAAAGTAGAGTTTTCATTTTACGAAAGAGAAAACATGAAGCTTCTCATATCTTCTTTGTCGATCTCTTTTGCATCTTTAATTATTCCACCACCCACCCCTAACCTTCTTTATATTCACCTCCATCGCCGACACCAACTCATCCACCACCACCACCACCGCTCACGGCCATAAACACCCGGCCAACCATGGCCATGTCACGTTTCATCCTCAACAACGTCGCTCAAACTCAAAGATCACTTCTTAAAACAACGTTTGCACAACCATTGACCTCTCATCAACTCCTCCACCGTAATTTCTCCGCCACCTCGGACCACCATGAACGACCAGAAACCAAAGAGATTTCAGTCTCCGACGACTCCACCAAGAAACCCAAAACCCTTTTTCCAAGGAGGCGCCGCCGGAGATCACTTTGGTCGTCGGAAAACACTCATCGAAACTTCCCTCCTTCTCTATCCGGTACAGAGTACTTCACTCGCTTAAAACTCTTATAATCAATCACCACCATCATTTCTTATGCAATTAATTAATAACCTCTCTACAATATAAATCACTCGATCGATTATATGCAAATTTCAGTATTTCATACATTTACGTGCAAATCATCGACCAATTGCAGGATTAGGGAACGCGTTTGTAGAAGCTGCAACTAACATGAACAAACTACTTGAAAACTTATCACCGTCACGCCTAATAAGGAAATTCAAAGAGAAAGACGAAAGCTACATCATTAACTATCAAATGCCCGGGTTATCAAAAGAGGATGTAAAAATTACAATTGAAGATGGATTAATATTGTTCATTAGAGGCGAGCGTAAGGAAGAGGAAGAGGTGGAAGGTTCAGACGATGACGAGTTCGGGTGGACCGCCATGTACGGTTATTACAACACGAGCTTAATGCTGCCGGAGGACGCGAAAGTGGAGGAGATCAAGGCGGAGATGAAAAACGGAGTGTTGCATGTTATCATACCAAAAGATGAGAACAAGAAGAAGCATATCAAGGAGGTTCACGTTGGGTAGTGTGTGTGCTTGTTATGCATATATATGTTGTGTGGATTTTAATTAATGTATGAACTGTGTTACAAGTTGAAAATGGAATAAGAGTTTGAGGGAGGAGTGTGTAAGAGAATAATTTTATATATAGACATGGTTTATATTTTTATGTAATATGTTAGAAGTATGGATATTAGACAAAGAAAAGAAATGTGAATAGTATATCTTTAATCTATTTTAAACAGTTTTAAAAAGTTCATGTTTTCGGGATATATTTCTTTCATATGTAAACTGATTCATCATTATCGAATTAAACCTAAAGAAATTATTAACTAGTATTATATCTACACGATGTAACGGCATATATAGCTTACCAGTATATTATTTAGATATCTTGATTTGTTATGTAATGTAAAGTTTTACAAATGATAGATGCTTATTCCTTATTCTGTAAACGAATGAGTTAACGATCATATGTTGTAGAATCTTAGATAAATAGTTATTCTATTATAATTGAACTTCATTTTCTTTTAGTGACTCAATTTTCATTAATTGAAGAGTTTCAAAACCGATTCCTTTACAGTACTGTAATAAATGAATAAGATGTATTACTTAACTTTTAATTGGTATTGAAAATTAATCAAAACTAGATCATGATATTTTAATCTATTACAACTGTAGATACTCAACTGAGAAGTAGATAAACTTGGGTAATTTACTAATTTTCATTTTATTATCTAATGGTTATAGTTGTGATGGTAAGTTGCTGATTTTCCAATTAAGCAACGATATACGAAATTGAAATTGTTCTAATAACTAGTGTTACTGTACGCGCTTTGCTAGTTGCTACGTATCTAGTCTAATTAGATTAACAACAATAATAGTTTATGTCCACATTTAAGTATCCTCTTTTAGAATTACCTAAAAGATTGAAATCAATCACTAAGCAGATAATTAGTAAACTACCTATTAAAAAAATAAATAAGTTATATAATAACTATCTTTTTAGTTTTTTTTAAATCATTTTTATATCCTTTAAACAAATATGGATATTAGAAAAAGTTAAAAGCTAACTATAAAACTGAAAATAATAAATTGCGTCTATTCTGAGAATAAAGAAATGGAATAAATTTTTAAAAATAAGATGAAATAAATTTTAACGTTTGTAAAAATGAACTGGTGAAAGGAAAATAAAAGAAAAATGAGATTATAAAAATATAAATGAATGTGCTACTTGAAGTTGAAGAAAATTTTAAGAGAAAATAAATTATATAAAAATAGAATCAGGAGAGAAATTAAGAACGTATTGGTAAACAAGCACCTTACCTTGTATATTTTGGAAGTATTAATTTATGTATTTTGTAACTTCTATAATTATTTGTACATGAGATGCAATACTAAAATTTTCGTTCGTAATTGTTATTTATCTTTTATTTTATTAATTTACTTGGGCAAATCTTTTAAATGATTTACATTTTAAAGGACATTTCAAAGGATGCATAACATTAAGATATTTGGCTATTTTACAAAATGAGTTTCTAAAATGAGTTTCTAAAAAAGATTTAAATAATCAAATTTTTGTTTGAAACTTGTTCATCTTTTGTTTCATTAATTTGTATGAGTACTTTTACAGATGGAAATTACGTCTCAAAAGAAATTTTAGAGGACTATAGTATTTAAAATTTGACTCTTAACAAATACAATTTCATAAAAAATAGAAATTAAATTATTGGCTTAAAATATAGAGATACTAAATTCTTAATAATAAAAAAAATAAAAATTGAATAGAAAGAGAAAAGGACATAAACTGAGGGGGTAGAAAGGGAAAAAAAAAGGAAATAGGAAGAGCGTTAACCATCTTGTCACTCCAGCAATTAATGTATATTTACACAAATATATATATATATATATATATATATATATATATATATATATATATATATATATATATATATATATATGCAAAAGTTCAAACGAAAACTGTTTTTCGTACGAGAACTGCGAGAACCAATTTGAGCCGTCCAATTCTCCCTCCTTTAATGTCATTGCCCACCCATTAATTCCTCACATGCACCTTGTCACACTTGATCCTCTCCACGCTCTCCATCCATGAACTTCCCATATCTAAGGAATGACTGAGATTGATTCTCGCAGTTCTCGTACGAAAAATAGTTATCGTTTGAACCCTCCCCTATATATATATATATATATATATATATATATATATATATATATATATATATATATATATATATATATATATATATATATATATATATATATATATAATATGAAAGTTTCCTATGATAGAAAAATTCACTTATAAACTGTAAAATGATACATTTAATTTTTAAGGCTTGTTAATTGTTTATATTATAATACAAAAACTAAAAATGTCAAACGAAATTAACTAGCATCAGTATATGCATGCAGGTGTTAACAACTTATATTTTTTTTTTTAAATTTCAATCGCTATAATATATATGAAGTGTTGCATGCATTTATTTTATAAGTTCAAAATGAAAATTATGTAATTTATCCTAAATATTTAAAGAAATAATTTTTTTTGAAAATGAAACTTCATATTAAATTTAAAACTGCTGTACAATTATTATCTAATTAAGTAAATATATAAATGAAATTAATTAATATTGTTTAGGATATAATAAATTAATTATATTTACTCTAAGTAAATACAAATTAACTCTTACATATATTGATCAAACATTTAATAATTTCTCAGATAAAAACATTTAAAATAAATTTTAAACTTTCATCCATTATGTATATATCTACTCCATATATATGGATTTCCATATATAGTGTTCTGTATAATTTTCATATAAAAGAGACACCCCTTAAACACCACAAGTTTAAAAATGTGTAAAATTTTCATTATTAATATCATGGCCGGCAATTGAGCTAAATTATTTATGTAAGGTCTCATAATTCAGGTCATTCGTGTTAAGCATTTTTGTGTCAACCCATTTTTTGACCTAATTTAGTTTCGTATGATTTGGTTTGTGTCAATGAATTTGTGTCACTCAACGCGTTTTCATGTTCACTCATTTTTCGGAGAAAAAAATTGAGTTATGTTTTATTTTTTTTCAAATAACTTAGTTTTTACATCGAGTTTCCTATCGACTTAATTTTCAAAAAATATTACATATGAAACTTTTTTACTAAACTTCTAATTAATTATCTATTATTTGTTCAAGTTCCTCTTTTTTCTTCTTCTTAACTCTCTCATTTATCTACTTGCGTACGTATTATGTTGCTTTCTTAATTAATCTTTAGTTAATTGTTAATATGAAAATTTTAATGGGCTTATAAACTAAGTACCACCATTTATTTTGATTTTATTGTTATTACTTATAATTTTTAATTTGTTAATACTTTCACAATCAAACGTCTCTTTTGTTTTTTTGTTAATATAAAAAAATCGTGTTAAACAAATCATTTATATGTTGTCGTATTCGTATTAACTAGTTTCGTGTTATTTTGATCGACCTATTTTTAACCCATGCAATTCAATTCCGTGTCGTCTTCTTTTCAAACCTAGCAATATAGCTAGATCGTGTTTGGTTCTTGATAAAATTTGTATTATATAAGGACTTGCCTAGCTCTAACCAAGCTTGTGTTTTTTTTTTGGTAATTTTGGACCTCTTGCTAGTATTAGATTATATTTTCGTATATTTTTGTATATTTAGTCAATATTTATTTCCTTTGTATTCTCCTGTATTTTAGGTTTATTGTTTTGCTTTGTAATCTATATATATTATTTGAATATCAATGAGAGAGGATGAGATTTCTCTGAAACCTTTATGGTATCAGAGCCTGCGATTTCCCAACCCTAAATCAGACTCTTCTTCTTTTTCCTCACAGCTACGGCTGTCATTTTCCTTTCCTTCTTCTTATTTCATCTGCTGTATTGATGCCCATGGCTGCTGCCAGTGGACCAAACACACAGCAGCCCCAACGCCGGTTTTCAAATCGCTAATTCTGAAGCACCTCAAGCTCATGCTGCTGCTTCTTATAATGCCCTTGAACCCACTGATATTGGCACTGCATTTCAGGCGTTGACAATGGACCCACCAGAGGATTCACAATGGTACATGGACACGGGTGCTTCATCTCATCTCACTGCAGACTCAGGTAAACTCGAACACTTCTCTAATCATAGTAATATAAAGTCTATATTTGTCGGAAATGGCCATGATATTCCAGTTCAGGGTACGGGAAGAAACACCCTTCTAACCCAACCAAAACCACTCCAACTAAATAATGTTCTTTACACACCCGGAATGATCAAAAGCCTTGTTTCTGTTCGACAATTTACTACTGATAATCATGTTTCTGTTGAGTTTGACCCATATAGTTTTTCTGTGAAGGACCTTCAGAGTGGGAAGATTCTTACCCGTCACAATAGTACCGGTGCTCTCTACCCATTCACGGCTCCCGCACCTCCGCAACCTACCCTCCTATCCGTCACGTCCTCTGATTTATGGCACTTCCGTCTCGGTCATCCGGCCGGCAACATTATTGATGTTTTGCGTTCCAATTCTAGTATTTCATGTAATAAAAGAACTAGTAGTTCTCATTTGCTTTGTCATTCATGTCAATTTGCTAAACATAAAAGATTACCATTCTCTGATTCTACGTCTTTTACTTTGTTACCATTTGACATCATCCATTGTGACCTGTGGACCTCTCTGGTCTTAAGCAACACCGGTTATAAATATTATATGGTTTTGATTGATAACTTTACACAATATGTGTGGGTTTATCCCTTAAAATTTAAATCTGAAACCTTTACTCGCTTTACACAATTTCACTCCTTTATACACACTCAATTCAACACCAAAATTAAAAGCTTTCAGTGTGACATGGGAGGTGAATTTGACAATCACAACTTTAAACAATTTGCCGCTACTCACGGCCTTAACTTTCGTTTTTCATGCCCTCAAACATCACCTCAAAATGGTAAGGCCGAACGAATGATCCGTCGTTTAAATGAAATCATACTTGTTCTTTTAGCTCATGCCTCCCTTCCTCCTTCCTTTCGGGTCGATGCCTTACACACCGCCACATACCTCCATAATATCACACCTACAAAAGTTCTAAATAACCTCACTCCATCTAGCCTCCTTTTCCATCGTAACCCATCCTACGACCATCTTCGTGTCTTCGGGTGTGCATGCTACCCCAACCTTTCTGCCAACCGAAATCACAAACTTGATGCTCGCTCCCTTCGGTGTGTCTTTCTTGGCTACCCTACCAACTATCGAGGTTATTGTTGCCTTGATCCTCTCACCGGTCGCATTTATTTATCTCGTCATGTGACCTTCAATGAAACGGTTTACCCGTTTGCAAAACCAGCCACCACTCCAAACCCACATGACTACCAATTTCTTTCTACCGATCCCCTCCCACCATCTGTTTTTGATCACTTCACTACTCCACAACCATCTATTCCCACTCCACCACATGTCACCTCTACTTCCACGCCTACCTCTCCTCCACCTGCCACCAACCCGACTCCACCACCTTCTTCCGCCACCACAGCTCCCTCACCCCCTCCTGATCCTGCCACCTTCCCGTCCTCTAATCCCACACATCCATCGACTTCCACTTCTGTCCCCGTTCATCCAATGGCCACCCGGTCTCGCCATGGAATTGTCAAACCCATTGACCGCCTAAATCTCAACACCACCACTCTATCCCCTATACCAAAAAACCCACACCTAGCTCTTCTTGATCCTAACTGGAAAATGGCCATGCTCGATGAATATAAGGCTTTATGTGCTAACGATACATGGGATTTAGTTCCGAGACCGCCTGATGCTCATATCATTCGATGCTTGTGGTTATATCGCCATAAATTTCATTCAGATGGTTCCCTGGCTCGTTACAAAGCTCGCCTTGTAGTTAATGGAAAATCTCAACAGGCGGGCATTGATTGTGATGAAACGTTCAGCCCCGTTGTCAAACCGACAACGATTCGTACAGTGTTAACACTTGCGGTATCTCGCTCTTGGCCCATTCACCAACTAGATGTTAAAAATGCCTTTTTACACGGGAACCTGAATGAAACTGTGTATATGCATCAACCCCCTGGGTTTGTCGATCGAACCTATCCTAACTTTGTGTGCAGGTTACGGAAATCTTTGTATGGGCTCAAACAAGCCCCTCGGGCATGGTATCATCGGTTTGCCACCTTTATCGTGTCTCATGGGTTCAGAAGTGCAGCCACAGATACATCATTATTTGTCTATCGCAAAGGAAAGGACATGGCTTATTTACTGTTGTACGTTGATGATATTATTTTAACAGCATCCAGTGACACATTCTTACATTCTATCATCAACACTCTCTCCAAAGAGTTTTCCATGACCGACTTGGGGCATTTACACCATTTTCTCGGTATTCAAGTTCAACGAACAAGTAGGGGTCTTTTTCTTTCACAATCTCAATATGTGAAAGACATTCTTAAAAGAGCGAACATGACTGCTTGTAATCAAGTTGCAACCCCTGTGGACACATCTTCCAAGCTTAGCGCTGATTCCGGTCAACCATTACCAGATGGAACTCTTTATCGCAGTTTAGCCGGTGCACTCCAATACCTTACATTTACGAGACCCGATATAGCCTATGCCGTGCAACAAGTATGTTTATTTATGCATGCTCCTCGGGAACCGCACTTCAATTTTCTCAAACGCATTATTCGGTATTTGAAAGGAACATCCGACCAAGGCTTACATATACTAAAGTCCCCTAACCTTCGTATTACAACCTACTCGGATGTTGATTGGGGGGGTTGTCCCGACTCTCGTCGTTCTACATCGGGATACTGTGTCTTTCTTGGAGATAACTTGGTTTCTTGGTCATCAAAACGCCAGCCAACAGTGTCCCGCTCGAGTGCTGAGGCTGAATATAAAGGGGTTGCTAATGCTACTGCTGAAACTAGCTGGCTTCGAAACTTGTTACTCGAATCGCATGTACTAGTAACCAAAGCAATGATAGTCTATTGTGATAATATCTCCGCTGTTTATCTTTCTGACAACCCGGTGCAACATCAGTGAACGAAACATGTTGAAATAGATATACATTTTGTTCGTGAACTTGTCAAAATCGGACGCATTCGGGTTCTCCATGTTCCTACTGATCAGCAGTATGCGGATATCTTTACTAAGGGCCTTCCGCGACAATTATTTCAACGTTTCAAGTCCAGTTTAAGCATTCGATCACCTCTTGCTCCAACTGCCGGGGAGTATTAGATTATATTTTCGTATATTTTTGTATATTTAGTCAATATTTATTTCCTTTGTATTCTCCTGTATTTTAGGTTTATTGTTTTGCTTTGTAATCTATATATATTATTTGAATATCAATGAGAGAGGATGAGATTTCTCTGAAACCTTTAGCTAGATGTTTTTTTTTTATATTTTTTCAGAATTGTTAGGAAAGAAGAAAAGGAATTGAGAGAAAGGAATCTTGCGGCGACTATACAAAAGAAGACCCAAAAAGACCAACACTAAAAAGCTTCATGTTTTACACTCCTTCATAATATAATAATTAAAACAAGACAAAAAGAAAGGATAATATTATTTATTAAAAAATAATAATAAATTAAAACAAAGCCTTCACTCGATCGATCCACCCTCACCCTGCATGCTCTTCGATCTATTCAGTGCTGGTTCATCACACCTGGGTACCTCACTGCATCTCCCAGTACTCTTTGTTGCTCTATCTGCGTGCACACATGCATATATATATACACACATATAATTAAATAAACTATTTACTAATTATTAATCATTATACTTGCTGAAATAAATAATAATTACTTGAAAAAGTTCATGCAACTTGTTCTTCAAATAACAATATTCATGTTCAAGCACCTCCAATGCCCTCATGCATCTGTAATCCAAAATACAAAAATAGTAACTCAATTGTTTCCATTTATATAACATTAAACGACTTATCGTATCTTAAATTTTTAACAATAAAATTATTTAATTAAAGAATTAATCATGCTTAATTACGCTGATCGGTTATTTTGCTCAACAGCAGAACGAAATGCAGCACATATATTTCTAACTCGTTTTGCTCCAATGCTTGAGCTGCTTCCCATCAACTGATTCAAATGTATTCCCAGTTTAACATAATCCCACATCTCTCTATCCAACCTGCTTAATTAAACATATGTTATATTGTTATGTATTGAAATCATCAAAATATATAATTAAAGAAATAATTGATCAATTCCTAGCTAGCTAGCTTACGTACAGTAGGTTTCGTAGATTACGTAGCTGTTTTTCTGATTCATGAAAGTAAATGGTGATAACTTCGGAGACGAAGTTAGGTGAGGTTTGATCTTGAAGCTGTTGAAGCTGCAAGAACTGTTCATCCAGAACACCTTGGTGAAAGAGTAAGGACAGCAAGCGGTTCATGTCGGTTCGCAGACGAACTGCACCGAATCCAAGCAGCCACAGTGGAACACCCGTTTTGGCTTTTGATATTAATACGTACGGACCAACGTAAAGACTTGATCGAATTGAAGCAGGTTAATAACTTGGGTAATCTACTGGGTACGAGGATGTTATGTATAGTATGAGAGTGAGTTCGATGGTCATGAGTACTTCAGGTGGCTGTTGTCTATTTATAGGAGTATATAAATACTATTTCACTAATGATTGTGACTTGTCATGTTTTTAAGGAGTAAAATATAAATAGGTAGTTTGGGTTGTGTTACTTGGGAATTGGGTTTAATCGGTTTGAAGTTTTGATAGCTTTATTTATTAGAAGTAGTATATTCTTATATAAAATGTTTATATTTATATCTTTATTAACAAAAGTATTAAAATCAATAAAAAAAGGAAAAATAAATTAATAGATTTTACGTGTTATCTTTTAATGAGTAGAAAAATAAAACAAAAGAAAATAGAATTTTTATTCTAATAATAGTATGTTAAGATATAATCTGCATGTTATATTATTATACTATACTATATTATAAAACATTTAATATTCTACTTTTAAATTATTTGTAAAAATTATCAAGTTTAAGTAGTATATGTTTATGTAATACAAACTCTTACAAAAATAATTCATGAATCAATCATCTCATTAATTAACTTAATTAATCTGTGTTAACTGTTTTTAACAACTCATAATCTAATTTGGTTACATCATTCAAATCAACATAATTTTCAATACTTAATTATCTTTGCCCGTGATACTTTCTTTGCTCTTCAAAAAAAAAAAGAATTATCTTTCTTTAAAATTAGTTTATAATTATTTCTTTTCCCTATATATTGTTTTCAAAACAATATTTTGAAAATTAATAACAAAATTAATGCAAAAAAAAAAAAGAAATTAAGAAAATAGAAATAACGAAAATGAAAAAGGAAGTGTTTTTGAGCAAAAACTATTTGTCGACACCGCATTCTATGAATATCATACCCTTACATTCTTGAAATCAGAAATATTTCAAATCACAAATTATTTGTCGTCTTCACGTTTTATGTATACAATGCTTGTATAAAATAAAACAATTATAACTAAAAAGTACAATTTAAATAATAACTAAAAAGTATAATTTTCATTAAGATTGATAGATGAGTTAATTCCTATAAGATTCATGTTAAGGCTATGAGCATTGATCCTTCTCATCTTTCTTGATATATTAGCACGACGTCATTCTACCTTTCTATCTTTTTCCTCGATCTTTAACTCCAAACGCATCCTTCTCAAGCCTCTAAATATAAAAAACCTTAAAACATAGAAAAGAAAGGAAAGAGAGAGAGAGAGAGAGAGATGGGTAATCTGGAAAGGGATAAATGGTGGAGTCGATGATGTTCCTTGGCCTCTCGATAGACCTGCCATCGAGCTGTGGGTTCAGTGTACATGATCTAATGGCACATTGGCACCCAATGGTCCACCATCTTTTTAATTAGAGATTGTAATACTTTAAACATATCATATTACAGTTATACATGCACAACATCATACAAGTCATTTACATGCCATGAGTGACTTGGGTCCTTAAATGCAATTATCATTCCCATTCCTATAATTGCACTCTACCATTCTTCTACATTTTGCAAGGAATGCGTTATGTGTACATCTTCTAGTAGTGTTCATTGAGTTCTTAGAGTCCGATGATTGTGAATAAGGACCATTTCCATCGTCATTGTGGTAGAGGTACAAAGATGTCTTAGTGATAACAAGAATAAGGAAATGAGTTTAATGTGTTTAATTAGGCTTATAATTTGTACAACTCATATTGGAATTATAAAATTATGATTAAGCTTTAGTTTAAAGAGGTTTAGCGAATGATAACATATATATATATATATTCTAGATTTGAGGTTCTTGTTCAAGAATCCATGTCACTCACAATATTAATATAAATGTCAAAATTAATCAATGATGTGGGAAAAAATACACAGTAGACTACATATGTTAACTTGTAATAAGTAGGATAACGAAGTAGAAGGATATATTAATTTTTATTATAATTTATTATTATTATTATGTATTATTATTTGTTAATAGGCAGGAATGGTGTGAAAGAAAGTAGTAGACATGATTGATAAGTGAAGAGAATGTTAAGAAAATCGAGGGGAATGTTGGCCATAAAAGGGGCCGGTGTTCAAGCAAATTAAAGAAAAATAAAAAAAGTATAATATTAAATATAACAAAAATGATACATCATCCTACTTTTTCCTTTTACTTCATCCTCCTACTCACCATAAAATGACATGTGGACTCCACTAAATCTCTTTCCTCACCTCCTCCATTGATTTTGACATTTGTCTAGATCTTGTGAGTAGAAAGATAAGTAGGAATATAAAGTAGGAGGATATATCATCATAGAAGGAGGTAGAAATTAAGGGGTGGGAGGGAGGGAGGGAGCCTGAGGGTGGTCACAGAGAATAAAACACACCTCGATCATCCAGGTTGGGGGTGGGGGTTTAGCTATGGTGGGTGCGCGTGCAGATAAGTAAGCAGGGGTGGGTGCGACAAAACCACACTCTGCAGCCGTTAATGTCACCTCACACTCCCTCACGTACCCATACCATAAAGTGCCCACCAACCTTCTCTCACACATACTCTGCGCCACCTTTCTACATTTTTAATATTATTATTATTATTATTATTATTACTATTATTATTATTTCATATCTAAATATGTTTATGTGACAGCCTTTTTTATGAATTTTTCTTTTTCGTATATATATATATTGTTGTATCATTGTTTTATGTGTTGAAATTTTCTAAAAAACTACTAATTTTGATAAAAATGAATTCGAGAAGAGGTCGTTGCATAAATATAGCAAGTGTGATAGTCTGCGCTTTGGTGCGGATTAAATATGTAAAATTTTTTATTAAATATAAACTTTTATAAAATAGAAAGTTATAGTCTATAAAATATAGGTGTTATATTAGAGGGTTAGATATTAGTAAATATTCAAAGACAAAATTGTCATATTTAGTTATATAGAGTTTAGATACCCCGTTAATAACATGCAGTTTATCAAATTCTATTTATGTTCATACGTCTATTATAAATACTAGCAGTATGCCCGCGTAATGTTGCGACGGTAAATAGTTTTTGTTTTGCAACATATCGTTTCAAAAACATAACGCGTAATTCAATGTCACGAAAAAAATCTTAGCAACATGTCCGTAAATGATAATAGGGCCACAATTGTTTTATACTTATAATTACGGGAAAGTGCACATAAAACAAATAAATATCGACCATATACAAAAAACCAGTTACTTAAAACATACTTGCGACAATACATATTACGCTTATTATTATTATTTTTTTAATCATAAAATATATTGAATGTTATCGAATTAATAAATGTCTTCATTTCGACTTTTGGAGCATAGATAGGTTTTTATTAAACTAATAAACTTAATAACCACTAAACTAATTGTCTAATTAAATAATTATCAAAATTAACTATTTAACTAAACTTTAACAATTCAAGTATTTCAAGATTTCATATACGTGTTACCAACAACCTCGATAGTTAATATAAAGTAATTAAATTTCAAGTAAGTGATTTAAAGTGACAAATTAACAAGTGACTCAAGTATGTAATTTCAAGTAACTAAAATAAAATAATCAACTAATAATCAAAAGGGCAAAAGGATAATGATCAATTACCAAGATGAGACAAATCATCTTTACTCTCTCCCCAACGCCTGGACTTCTAATTCATAGCCAAATAGTTGGGCGCACATTGATTTCACTTTTCCTTTCCCCCCTCTGCGGTAGATATGCATCCGAGATTTCAAAGCAGATTGCTATTTTAAAATTTTAAATCCGCTTTTCAGATTTTGGGCTTAAAGAATTGAGTCTTTTTTCTTATCTTTCTGTTATTTGACTAATAGTGTGCTTCACTAACATGAGTTCTGGATAGTTGTCTGAGTAGTCTGACTCTTAATACAACTCTGGACATGTTAATATTATTAATGCTAAATTGCTACAATGTGATGAAATTCGTTTTAATACATTAACCAAACTAAAATGTACATGTTATATATGGTCAAGTTATCAATTTTTTATATAAAGGATTATAAGAATATGTTAACCTTACAAAATAATATTAGTAAAATTTGAAACATTATAATTTAAATCAAATAAAATTTAAATACCACTTATATAGAAGAATTGAAATAACCAGAGGGGAGTGTAAGAGTGTGTGTGGTGGATTTTTGTAAAGTGGTTTTTGTGGATATTATAATATTGATCTTGAGTTTGGCAAGAAGCATGAGGGTTATAGTTCGTAATTTAAAATGAACCCATATATGCATGCTTGCTTACTCTAGGCATTACCTTATCTGATTACTGTATTTTATTATATTACTCGGTTTCCTTCAATTTCACTTTACGCATTGATTTAACCAAAAGTTTGTGTGATTAAAGTTTCATAACATTTTACTATAATAATACTTATTTCCATCACACCAATTATTACTCTCTTAATACAATATGATGTCATTAATTACCTCATCATTCAACTATACTTTTGAACACACGTTAACTAATATATGTAAGTTAACTCTAGGACGTTTGTGAATTTTTGAGGTTATATACGAATATAAAAAATAGACACCCCTAATTAGTACAAACACATTTATATATAAGCAAGATTCATTGATGTAACCATTTAATCTAGTGGCTTGAAAATGGTTTGGTTGAATTTGGTGCCTTCTATGGTGAAAATCATGATTTGACGCTTGACGCTTAAATGATTGCATGTCGAAGTAAATTTGGTTAAAAGGGGTATTCAAGTAGTCTATAATTGTCATATCTTCTGTGGTTTTGGTGATAAGTTTGAAGACCATTTATTCCTCTTTTGTCTCTTGGCGTCTCTTCTTCTCACAGAAACAATCAAATGGTGGAGTTTAGATTCATCTAGTCCTGATACAATTGATGGGCTGATTGAACGGGGATCGGTTGTTGGTTTCAAAGGTAAACAACTTCAGGCATTCAAAACAGTGGTCTTTTTCTTTTGCTGAATTATTTGAGACTATAAGTACAACAAGGTCAACTCAAAATCGGTGTCATTTATATTTTTTTATAATCAATTACGGAGTTTGTCCTTTGTTATGGTTAAGTGTAAGGAATAAGCTTGGTAGGAAAGGAAGTTGGATAGATTGGTGTTATGTTTCAAGAGGGGTTTCGTCTCTTAATTTTATTTTTCTCTTTCTAGCATTTTGCTAGAATTTTTTTAATAGAATCTTTTACAAGTTAAAAAAAATTAAAACTAATAACGATATTAAAATAGTTTAATATTATCTCTGTCTCATTTTTATTGTTCAGTTTTGACTTTTTAAAGTCTTTCTTTTTCAACTTTGACCTTAAATATATTTGTTTTTGTTACATAATACTTGATGAAAATTATATCAATAAAAATACATTTGAAACACAATACATTCATATGTTTTGTATCAAATATTATATAACACAAACAAAAATATTTAAGGTCAAAATTAGAAAATAAAACTATAAAAAGTCAAAACTGGACTATAAAAATAGGACGAAGAAAATATATATCAACTCGTTCTTGAAGATTTTTTTAATTCTCTTAATATACTTTTTGGGTTAATGAGTTATTTACTTATTTGAAAATTATTATTAATATGAGTTTTCTAATATTCTTTTATATGTTATGCGGTTTTTAAAAAATTATAACATTATACATTTGTATGTATAATTATACATCTATATAAAAAATCAAGTCCCTTAAAATAAATATGAGTTACGTATGATTGCTCATCTCTCACACCCTTAGAAACACTTCAACAGTTCAACTCTATTTATGCAAGCGGAAGATTGTGAGCTCGTCCTCTCTCTCAAGTTAGAATTATATTTGTCCAATCGGATCTGTTTGCTTGGTTTCGAAATGGCAGTTATTTGGTTTTAAGATTAAATTTAGTATAACGTACATAACATTCAAAATCAAAATTGTTAGCGTAATTGACTTTAAATTATTTTTTAATTATAAACAATCAATATCTTATCTTATTGTCCTAATTGTAACAATAAAAAATTATGACTTGTATAAAAAATTACAATCATGTTTTTTGTATTATGAAACCACGTTTCTGTTGTCACGTCTACTCTCTCACTCGCGTTGACGCTTCTACCGCCGATCTTTGTTTTGACGCTGAATGCCGCCATATTTTTAAATTCTTATTTATTTCGTACTATATAATTATTTAAATCAATGACTAATATGTGTAAGGGGAATATGTTCAAACAAAAACTATTTTTCGTACAAGAATCTGTAGGACCTAATTGTATCAAGTATCAATTATAATATTGAAGCAATCAAGAATGAAGAACTCGGTTTTAGAATCAATCAATAGAGAGAGCCGAGAACTTGGTCTGTGAAACGTAATATGAATTGCTTATAGAATTAGGGTTTACAAACTTGTATTTATACCCCTTGGGTATTTACAATAGTTACCCTAAACTATGACTAATGTCATATATAATACTAAACTCCACTAAAATATATTGAACACAATTTAGGACCTAACAATCTCCCCCTTTGTGTTCAATTTACAATTAAGCATAATAAACAAAAATAAACTTTTTAAGCATCAAAACAATCTTCCCCATTGAGAATATGCAAAGATTTTTTTTCTTTCTGCATTCAACGTTTAGGAGATCATTCTTTGAAGTTTTGAGTCTTCACGAGATCTTCAAAGACTCGTCAACAGTGATCAGGTTGTTTATCAGAGATTGCAGTAGAAGCCTCGCGCTTATCAGAATTTACAACCATGATCATCTCTTTTGTCTTCACGGGAACAGTCTTGAGCATTACACGAGAATAATATTTCTTGATCATGCACAGATCGATGTTGCTTGAGGGTTGTATTAGCTGTATCAGCACCTTTGAATTTTTCTTTAAACAAATTTTGCTCCCCCTCAAAAATAGCTCAAGATCTTTAAGACTAAAATCTGAGACTTTTTCAAAGCATTGCTCCCTTTCAAATCTGTAAATAGTTGTCTTCTTTTCTTTGAAACTTTGTCAGCTGTCCTTGTTTTGTCTTTTTAGGAAGTAAAGATCTCATCTCCCTAAGATGTAAGAAACAACTGAAAAGACACACTGC
Organism: Pulicaria dysenterica; assembly: GCA_947179395.2. Taxonomy (NCBI): domain Eukaryota; kingdom Viridiplantae; phylum Streptophyta; class Magnoliopsida; order Asterales; family Asteraceae; genus Pulicaria; species Pulicaria dysenterica. The sequence continues at coordinate 3,228,803 of OX359292.1, forward strand.
ACTTGATGTATTAGCTCCCCCTTGACATGTGAATTATGTTCCTTAAACTTGATTCTCCCCCTCATGATGGTCAGGATCCATCATGATTATCATGCACATGCAAAATGACTTCAGTTTGATTTTAGCATGACTCTATCAAAACGATATGGCAATAAACGCATCGGTTGTAACACCGGGATCACATAGATTTCCCGTTAACACATCAGTTTAAATAAACCGAGTGACCTACGTTCAGCGTTGGCATGATGTTAGCACTGGTAGGATTTCCATCTATCACTGTAAATATCTTAAAGATATTACTCAAGATGTTCCGGCACTGTCACAAAAACAGGCAAAGGATTTCACTGAGTGTCCTGGAACAAGAATGATATAGCAATTGGCTCTAGACTCAATAAGTGCACGAAAGAAGTTGGGGACCGGAGCAATTGTCCTCCTATTTTCAATATCAACAATCTCCAAATGAGATTTTAATAGCATATGTGAAAAATCTCCGTGAAGTTGAAACAATCATATTTTAAGAGATAATTGAGTAGCTGGGTGGGGTTAGTGCATTGCATCACTGGGTCCATGATGTCTTCTTCAATACCAGTATAAAACCAATAGTAGATGTGGCTACCCAGATTGACACTGTTTAGTGAGGATCTTTCTGTTCTTTTGATCCTTTCTCTCACCCTCAGCTCTTTGAATATTTTTCAACTTCTCCCTCAACATCTCTTTTCAAAATTGAATGGACACTCTTTTTCTCATTTCTATAAAATAGAAAGCTCCTTGGGTAGGTCTGTCCGGCTCTGGCTAGACCATAGGAGTAAAGAAGCTACCTAAACACAGTACGCACGAGGTGATCGAAACAACAAAATATTTTTGAAATTTTGAACATTTGAAATGTTTTTGGATTTTGTATTTTTCAATGTTTTTGGATTTTCATTTTTCAATATTTTTGGTTTTTCGAATTTACTCCCCCTACAAGCATGCATAATAACAATTTTATTGAGAAAAAATGCATACTTGCGGGTCTTGAAGACTTGTGTTCTCCCTGCAAGTAACAATCATCAACACAGAAGTTATATAAAATAATGATAAACTACAAAAATAAGCTTCTCAGATCATCAGGCTTGGGCTGATGATGAATAAAATGACGTGTGTGATGAACAACAGGGAACACTCTTCTTTCTTCTAGCCATGAGATTTGAACTTCTTCGTGTATTGAACACACAATTGTTTTGACTTCACATATTATCCAGAGTGTAACTGTGGTGTTCCAAAATGTCTCTTGGCTTATCTGCAAAACAGATTATGTAGATTTTGGTGCCCATTTGAGTTTGGTCCAGGTGGATTAGGAAAATTAACTACAGATTCAGTTTTAGGCATCCACTTGTAGTTAGAATTCAACTTCTCCTTTTGAATTTTCTGATTTACCAAAAATGTGTTCACTCTTTGAGGAGAGGTACAAATTTTCTCTTTAGATAACCTTATCAAGTGCTTAATAGAATATATCTTAAATGGATATTTTACATCAGGTTTACCAATAGCATCCTAACAAAAATTAACAAAAGAAGAAGATTCATACTTCCTAACATGAGCATGAGAATGAACACTGGAATCAAAACCAAACTCTTTTGAACCATTAGTCTTTGCACATTGAGAACTATTACCAGCATTTGAAGCTCTCCCATGTACATTAGGGGTGTTCAAAAATATCCGAATCCGATCCGATATCCGAATATCCGAAAAATTCGATCCGAAAATATCCGAAAAACCGGATATCCGAAATTTCGGATACCCGAAATTTCGGATATCCGATTTTTCGGATTCGGATATGGATAGTACTTTTGCAAAATTTCGGATATTCGGATATCCGAAATATCCGATTTTTTTAAAAAAAAAATTATTAGTAATAATATAAGAAGCAAGAAGAAGTCAAGAAACCCTAGTTTTTCACATTTCACGCCTTCACCCTTCTAAACCCATTCCCCACCCCAGTCGGCGACTCTCAGTCCTCACTCACGCCTCACTGTTTTCAGCAAGCCGGCAATCGACGGCCACCTACCGTCCGGCGACGCAGACGAGAGAGAAGGCAGAAGTAGACGACCATCTACGACGCCCCTTCTCCTTCTCGATTGGGCAGATTCAGGCGACGTCGGTAAAGTAGACGGTCACCTACCGTCCGGCGACGTAGACGAGAGCGACGGCAGAAGTAGCCGTCCACCGGCGACGCCCCTTCTCCTTCTCGATTAGGCAGCTTCAGGCCTTCGGATTAGTTTTTTTCGATTGGGCAGCCCCTTCTCCTTCATAGTAAGTTTAAATTTCAAAATACCCTCTTGATTAGCATTTGTAATTAGGTTTGCTGCTGATATATTCCAGATTAGTATATTTCAGATAGTCAAATAGTTGTTGTTTTGCTGTTTTGTTGATTGCATTCTTGATTTGTATTCCTATTTCAGTATTCCGATTTGTTGTTGATATATTCTGATTAATTAGGAGAAAAAGATTTGTGACACGTTTGTTGTAATCGGATTAATTAGCATTCCTATTGTGATGTTTTAAGTTTTAATAGCTCATGATGATTTTATTTTATAGCTTATTCGGATATTTCGGATTATCCGATATCCGTATCCGAAATTTCGGATATCCGAAATTCCGGATATCCGAAATTCGGATATCCGAAAATTTGGATACGGATATCGGATAGTGAAATGTACTATCCGAAATTTCGGATATCCGAATTTCGGATATCCGAAAATCCGGATATCCGAAAATGAACACCCCTAATGTACATGATCAAAATTGTCCTTATAACCACCACAACCAGAATGATTTTTCTCTTGAAAACGTCTTTTCTTGGCTTCAAGAAAACTCTTTCTTTTCTCAAACCACAATGCTCTCTTGGCTTGCCTCTTACTTAAAGTTTTCTCGGTCGTCACTTTCAAATCTTGGTAAGGAAAGTTAATGTATTGATTATGCTGAGAGGTGCTACATTGATCATTAACGACTTTGTCTCCAAGATCAGACTCAATAAAATCATCAAAACTTTGTTCTACAACAGATTTACGTTTGTCAACGAAAGAGTTTGAAACATTTTCTGTTTGATGGTTGACAGCGGAAGTGAGTTGGTCTTTTAAAGAAATTATTGTATCAAGTAAAAGAACTCTTTCATTAGTGAAATCTGTTGTTTGTTTTGCTAATTCTTCTTGAAGATCTGAAACTTTCTTTTTCAAAATAGAACTTGGAATATAAAGATCAGAGTATTCGGGTTTTTCAGAAAGATTTTCTGATTTTTGATTAAATTCTTCAGAAGAATAAGCAGTTGGAGATTCAGTTGATGAAGAAGTTTCAGGCTTTTCATAACTTTTGTTTAACTCAGTATAGTCAAACGGAAGTTGCATTTTATCTTTATTTGCTCGTTTTGAAATTTCTAACTCATCATCTTCTGAAACCCCAGTGAATTTCATTAAATCAGTGAAACCCCAACCCATAAATTCAAATTCATAAAATTGAGCACGACAGACTTTAGATAAATTCTTTGGATTTTCAAAACCTAGACATGCTTTTACATCGTAAATTTTAGTGTCTTTCGGTTTATTCAAAAATATAGTTTGTTCTGATTGACCACGTTTACAAAGATTATCTTCCAGTTCTTTAACTTTAGAATACAGTTGGGTTCTTTGGGTTCTTTCTTTAACATATCGATCAAGCTCAGCATCATAATCTTTACATTTAATTTCTGCATCCCTTAATTTGACAGTAATTTCAGAGTTGACTTCAGTAAGATATCCAACTTTTTCTTCGCAAAGTTTCAACTTACTTTGTACATAAGACAACTGATCATTTGCTGTTGACAGTTCTCGATTGCACTGAACTAACTCGTTGTAATTGTTATCTAATCTAGCCTCTAAGACTCGACAATGAGCTTTATCATTTTCTAATTGTGAAATCTGATTTTTCAAAGCATGAATCATATCGATGAATTGGGAATTAGTAGTACTAACCTCAGATGCAGATGAAGAACGATGATCACTGTCAGTAGTCGTCATCATGAACAAAATGTTGATAGTTGAAAACTCGGATCTTGGAGTGAAAGTTAAAGGTGAATGAAAAAATTGTTCAAATTAAGTCCAAAAGCTCGAGACCACTTTTGCTTACTAGTGAATGGCTTGAACTAAATGGCTTGAAGTAAGTGACTTGACGAATGGCTTGAATGGAATGGCTTGACGAATGGCTTGAATTGAATGACTTGAACGAATGGCTTGAATTGAATGGCTTGAATTGAATGACTTGAACGAATGGCTTGAATTGAATGGCTTGAAGGAATGGCTAGGTGAATGGCTTGAAGGGCAAACGGCTTGAATAGCAAACTAGAGCAAATGGCTTGAAGAGCAAACGGCTTGAAGTGCAAATGGCTTGAAACACCAAATGGCTTGAAGTACCAATGGCTTGAAACACCAAACGGCTTGAAATACAAACGACTTGAAATACCAAATGGCTTGAAGTACCAAATGGCTTGAAGTACCAACGGCTTGAAGCACCAAATGGCTTGAAGTACCAAATGGCTTGAAATGCAAATGGCTTGAAATGCAAATGGCTTGAAGGATGATACGATGAACACGTCGATTCTAAACCTGCAAATCGATCTTGAAGATTCCAAACACAACCAAATCAAGTTTTTTCAATCCCAATCTCCAAAGAAACACCAAACTTAACAAATCCAACAATCAATTTGCATTAAACATCAAAAACCAATATGAATTTATGCCCTAGGAAGAACTACGGCAGAAACCCTAGTCGACTAAAACATAACCTCCTGTCGAGCCAAACAAATCAAAACCTTAACTTTGATTCACTCTTTGGCTCTGATACCAATTGTATGACCCAATTGTATCAAGTATCAATTATAATATTGAAGAAATCAAGAATGAAGAACTCGGTTTTAGAATCAATCGATAGAGAGAGCCGAGAACTTGGTCTGTGAAACGTAATATGAATTGCTTATAGAATTAGGGTTTACAAACTTGTATTTATACCCCTTGGGTATTTACAATAGTTACCCTAAACTATGACTAATGTCATATATATTACTAAACTCCACTAAAATATATTGAACACAATTTAGGACCTAACAGAATCGCGAGAACCAGTTTTGGTCTTTGATTAAAAAGTTAATGGCTAATAAATATAAAGGCTTGTTAATGACGTATAAACGAGGGAAATCATCCATGGTGCCCTAAATTGTTCGATCTGAATCAGTAAGTGAAAATTGGTGGGTTTTAAGGTGTTAGTATAATTTTGAGGATGTGGGAATTGTATGTTGCTCGAAATTTCTAGTTTGATTTTTATTGTTGTATCTTAGGACTTAGATTACAAATGTTCAAGATGACAACTTTGATGGTTGTATATGAATTTTACTTTTTCATTCTTGGTTTCCATCGGCTCGATTTGGGATCTTTATATGTTTATTGAATTATTTTTATGCATATACATCTTATGAATTTGGATTATCTTTAGTTAAGTGTGTATTTTAGTTAGTAAATACCTTATTTTTTTGTTTCTTGGACCTGGGTTGAGATATTTTGGTAAAATAGTGTGTTTAATGCATTTTAGTTACTTGCATTTTTGTCTTGAATCCGGGTTGAGATTTTTTGGCAAAATGAATCATTTGTATATGAAGTTGGTTGATGCATTTTAATCTTAGTTATACTTTTATCACTTCTATTCCAAAAAAATTGAAGGAGCTGTATCCTAACAAAAACAATGTAATGCATTTTTTCTCCAAAATGCAGGCATCCACATTTATTTAAAAAAAAACCTAGTTTCGTGAAATATCTCAAGATTGATTTAGAATTAAAGAGGATACAAATTGAAATTAATTGTATATTTTATGACGAAATTCTTAAACATGATTGAGTTTTGGTTGATTAAATATTGGTGGAGTTTTTTTATTATTTATTATTTTTTGCTTTTAGCTAATTGATCTTGAATGCACGTAGTTTTTGTTTTTTCTGTTTCTTACTCTCACACATGTCAACACCAAGTGTAACTTTACCTATATAATGATCCAACATATAAGGGCATAAGTATCGCCTTCGGGATAGCCTCGGGCTCTACCGGCTCACCAACCCAAATTCTATATGCCTTGATCGGGTTCCCTCCCATTCTCTCTCCTCTGGTTTCACCACACCGAACGGATTTGCAGACTTTTTTCTTTCTTTTTTTTTCTTTTGTTTTGTGAGTGTGTTAGGAGAGAGAGAAAATATTTAGGGTTGATTTGGGTTGAAGGTTGCGTGCTACTAGTGTTTTGGGTTGAGTTTGAGTTGTAAAGAAAAAAGTACTAAAAGTTAATGTGACAGCTGAGGTAACATTGAGTTGGTTTGGGTTGAGCTAATGCCATACGCATGGCCTAATAGAGGTGATATATCCTCCTAGCTTTCTTCTTGCTTATCCTCTTACTCATAAGATCAATACAAGTGTCAAAATCAATGAAGGATTTGAGGAAAGAGAATTACTAAACTCCACATATCATCTTATGATGAGTAAGAGGATAAAGTAAAAGAAAAAAATAGAAGTATCAATCATTTCTCAATATATAAAAATGTTTCTATGTAGAACTTTGACCCATTTATATAAGTTTGACTCTTACCTATATAATGATCCAATATGTAAAAATAAATGAAAGATGTTATTCCTCTTAGAACTTATAACAATAAAATGTGTGTGTCACACACACACATATATAATATATATACCTATAATGTATATATAGTGAAGTTTAATTAAGAATGCAAATAATCATGAGAATAAAAGCCTACATCTTGATAGTTCATTAGATTTAAGCGGATTATATATCTAGCCTTTATTTTATTTTTTTATTAATACCCAACCATGAACCGCAATAGCCATAAATTGTAACGTATGAATTGTGACCATGAGATCTAATAGATTAGCATTAAATGAATATTTGTTATTTGCCCAAATCTAATAGATCAATATTCCGACGGGTGAATTATGGCAATGAATTGTGACCATATATATATATATATATATATATATATATATATATATATATATATATATATATATATATATATATATATATATATATATATATATATATATATTAATTGCTTTTATCAATATTTTAAAATAAATTTTATTATAACATGATATTGACCTAAAATAAATCTTTTTCAATATTATACTTTTAATTTTTAATTTTTATCTTTTATATGAAAAAATTAGAAAATTTCTATAATGGTTATTTTTTATCTTTGTTGAAACTTTCCTTCTATCTTGATTTAATATTAAATATCTACATTGTATGTAATATCCAACATAAGAAAACATACATTAAATTGAATTTGAACTAAATGACTAACTATTACAATCCTAAATGTTTTTTTATATATATCTACAATATTTATTTTTCTATGTTAGTTTATGGTTTAATTGTAAGTATTAATTATAGTAAATGGTTATATTGGACGAGATCGATCTGAAAAATGAAACTCGAATTACTTTGAACCCACACCAATTGGTACATTAGAATCCTCAACGGCTCAACAATTAAATATTTTATTTAATTATAAACATCTGATAATGAATATTAGTTTTAATATTTTATTCATCCTAGAGTCTCACCGTAACACCTAGTAAAAAAAGAACTCGCTAATATAAGATGCGTGAATAGATTATGATCGCAAGTGACAGATCAATCTTGTTATTGATCCATTTAATTATATAGTAGTAGCCTTTTAAAGAGTTCTCTCAGAAAAACAAACACACAATGATTATTACATATTAATGATTTGAAGAGAGATGACTGAATCACTTCTACTTGTTATGAGAAGCAAACGATTTCTTAAGTTTGTGAGCTTCATTCGGCAACTTAACATTCGTAGCTAACCCCAATACTTCAAGAAACCTTATCATATACCAACATAAGTCAATTTGCCACCATTCTAAGCCATGTCGAGCTGAATACTCGAACGCGTGGTGATTATTATGCCATCCTTCACCAAAAGTAAGTAAAGCTACCCACCTATGTATATATACACACATGTCAAATGTGAGTATCAATCAAATATTGTAAATCTAAATAGTTTGAGCATCAAAATCACCAAGGTGATGTTTTTTATAGAAGAAATAAAATGTCTGATATATGTATTATTCATTGTTTGTGGAAGAACATTTATTTAGAAGTTTGAAGTCTGTCGAATTCTAAAATAAGTGGATATAAGATCTTCGAAAATGTTTCTGTTAGATTCTAAACATACTTATTTGAAAAACGACTATCTACCTATTAACACTTTTAGTAAGTGTTTAATTACATACAAAAACAAATAATTCCTAAGTTTAAGTGTATACCAGTTATTCTTAGAGAGATCACCCGTGTCCCAAATTTGATTTCCCCATATGTGACAAGCCGAGTTCACTAAAAACGTCAGATGGTAACTCCATGTCATTACAACACCCTGCATTGAACATTTAAGCATAGGCAGTTTATATATACTCTTAATTTTTATAATTAAATTTCTAAAAAATAATAAGATAAATCTTTACCACAATCCATACGAGATAGGTAAATCCACCAAAGGCATAAATGAGGGCCGAAAATACAGTTATATGCCATACATAAGTTCTTCTTATGAACCTATAGAAGGCTTGACTCTTCAAATCCTCTACATTGTTACGTTCTTGATACTACGTACAAATTAATTAATTAAGAAGAATATATCTTATTAGCTAGCAATTTGAAATTAAAGAAGGTTTCAATCTTTAAACATACAAATTAAAGTACCTTTTCGAGAATGTAGCCGTTGTCAAAGAGCCAACCCATATGACTAAACCAAAATCCAAAGGTTGGAGAGTGTGTATCTTTCTCAGAATCAACGTATCGATGGTGAAATCTATGAATGCTCACCCAAAATATTGGATCCCTCTATGTAGATATACATATTCGATTTATGATCATTAATTGATAGGTTTGAAAGCTAATTAGAGATACGTGTATTAGGATTTAGTGCAGAATAAACCATCTCCATTTGAGTAGTCAAGGCCAATCAGGTCTCACATTAAGGTTTAAATTATATTCCTTGTGCTCTATACATAGTGATCAATGAATACAATTCAAACCTTAAAGATAAACCTTAATGAATACAATTCAAACCTTAAAAAACTGCAAGAACCAATCTTAGGTCTTGCTTAAATTAATCAATGGCTAAGATTTTTTGGTTGCTCATTATTGCTTCATTAATGACGCATTAACAAGGGTTATTTCGGGAAAACCAAACCTCACAAATGATTAACGGCTCACGCGGACGCAATTCACGGTTAGATCAATATATAAATTACTAAAATACCCCTACTAATTAGTCATTAATGGTGTTCTCTCATGAAAAACAGTTCTCGTGTGTGTGTATAATCAAGTCGGACTATTCTAAAGATCACACAATAATCTACAATTAAAAAGGAAAGAAAGAATAATGAACCTGGAGAGATAGCACTCCTAGATAAGCAAAGATGTACTCGAGCCATTTGGGTAGCTTGAGACTACGGTGAGCTAGATTACGGTGATATGAGAGAGTTATACCAAAAATCCCGCAAAAAATGTAGTTCCAGAATGCAACCCAGAAAACCTCCCAGGTGAACGTAAATGGTGCGAAAAGTGCAAGTAAATGAATCGCAAGAATCCCGAAACCCATTTGAATATCAATGGTTTCCCATTTACGACCCCAGAAGAGGCTCCTCTTCCTAGTAACCAAGACATCAGAGAACGGTATTTTGCGATATTTCAAATCCTTATTACCACCATTTTTAACTGTGACAATATTTCTCATATGGAAAGAAAATAAAAATGAAAGAGAGTGAATGAATGCAAAAAGAATTTATAATTTATATATTACTAAAAAAAATACAAAGATTGGGTAATAAACGAGACATTAATCTACGATCCATTTTACTCAGAAAATATTAATTTACATTGCATAGTAAGTTTAGAACTCACAACTTTTAATTTATTAATAACATGTAAAGAGAAGAGTTAATTACATAACTGGTCATGTGGTAGTGTGGTTGTCACAAAATTTCACTTATAGTCCTTTAACTTCGAAAAACATACACATAATCATTATTACCTATTAACGATTTGAAGAGCGGTGACTAAATCACTTCTACTTGTTACGAGAAGCAAACAATTTCTTAAGTTTATGAGCTTCATTCGGCAACTTAACATTCGTGGCTAACCCCAATACTTCAAGAAACCTTATCATATACCAACACAAGTCAATTTGCCACCATTCTAAGCCATGTCGAGCTGAATACTCAAACGCATGATGATTATTATGCCATCCTTCACCAAAAGTAATTAAAGCCACCCACCTGCGTATATATATACACACAGATATCAAAGGTGAGCGGTATTATATTGTATTTCTAAATAGTTTGAGCATCGAAAATCACCAACATGATGCTTTTGAGATAAGATGTCTTATATATGCAAAATTCAATGTTTGTAGAAGAATATCTGTCTAGAAGTCTATAGTTTGTCCACTTCTAAATAAGTGAAAATAAGATCTTCGAAAATGTTTCTATTAGATTCTAAACAAACTTATATGAAAAACGCCTGCCCACATATAAACACATATAGTTAGTATTTAATTACATAGAAAAACAAACAAATCTTAAGTTTAATTGTATACCAGTTATTCTTAGAGAGATCACCCGTGTCCCAAGTTTGATTTCCCCATATGTGACAAGCCGAGTTCACTAAAAACGTCACATGGTAACCCCAGGTCGTGGCAACACCCTACATTAAGCATTTAAGCGTAGGTAGTTCATATATACTATAATTTCATAATTAAACTTTTGGAAAATAATAAGAAAAATCTTACCACAATCCATACGAGGTAGGTAAATCCACCAAAAGCATAAACGAGGGCCGAAAATACAGTTATATGCCATACATAAGTTCTTCTAATGAACCTATAGAAGGCTTGACTCTTCAAATCCTCTACATTGTTACGTTCTTGATACTACGTACAAATTAATGAATTAAGAAGAATATATATTATTAGCTAGAGAATTGAAATTAAAAAAGGTTAATTTCTTTTTTTACATACAAATTAAAGTACCTTTTCGAGAATGTAGCCGGAGTCAAAGAGCCAACCCATATGACTAAACCAAAATCCAAAGGTTGGAGAGTGTGTATCTTTCTCAGAATCAACGTATTGATGGTGAAATCTATGAATGCTCACCCAAAATATTGGATCCCTCTATGTAGATTTACATATTCGATTTATGATCATTAATTGAGGGTTTTGAAAACTAATAAGTATTAGAGATGTGTATATTAGGATGTAGTGTACTAGTGTAGAATAATCCAGTCCGATTAATTGTCGTGTAGATTGATCGATTAATCAGGGTACATTTAGGTCTCGCATTAAGGATTAAATTATATTCTTTGTACTCCATACATAGTTATTAATGAATATAAATCAAACCCTAAATAAACGTTAGTCTATATCTATATATATATCTATAATCAAGCCGGTCTATTTTACAGTGTACATTAATATACCATAAAAAAGGAAATAAAGAAAAATGAACCTGGAAAGATAGGACTCCTAGATAAGCAAAGATGTACTCGAGCCATTTGGGTAGCTTGAAACTATGGTGAGCTAGATTACGGTGATACGAGAGAGTTATACCAAAAATCCCGAAAAACATGTAGCTCCATAACGCAACCCAGAAAGCTTCCCAGGTGAACGTAAATGGTGCGAAAAGTGCAAGTAAATGAATCGCAAGAATCCCGAAACCCATTTGAATATCAATGGTTTCCCATTTACGACCCCAGAAGAGGTTCCTCTTCCTAGTAACCAACACATCAGATAACAGTATTTTACGATACTTCAATTCCTTATTACCATCACTTAAAACTGTGACAATATTTTTCATATTTTTTAAATGATAGAAATAATTAAAATGGGCGTGGGATTGTGATATAAATGGAAGTGCAGAATGCATGTATTTATAAGGAAAATTTACAAGGCTTGGTTCAATAGCTTCGGTTAGGGTGGTTGATCGAACTGCATGCTATGAAGCCCATCAGCTTTAGTCATCAATGGGAGATCGTACGTGGTTCTTTATTACAGAAATAAATGCAATCAATGAAATATATATAATTTGATATTTCCTATTTAATTAGTAAGTACTAGCTAGAATAGGGTGTATACATGTATTCTTCCTTACAACTCAACTTGCAACAGATCGAATGGTTGCTAATTAAAGACCTCCGATAGAGAGACTTCATGATTTGTGCGCATGGGTTTATAAACAGAAGTCAAAACTCATAACGTAGTACAAGTTAATAGTTAGAATCAAAGACATACGTACTATAATAGTAACATCGTATTGAAGAGGCAAATCAAGATTTTGGACCACACATTGTTCCGCCAAATGTTACAAGTTATCTAGGAACTTAACATATATACACTAATATGTATAACTTGGCATTCACTAATTAACCGCATGTTAATTAAACGAAACTCAAATATTGTACGTACAAAATCATAATATTAACATCTATCTATATATCTATAATGTCAAAAAAGTAAAATCTTTTTATCATCGAGTCAATCACTCAATTGGTCAATGATCAGATGCCTTAATTCTTTTTTTTAGTTGCTCTTGAGAGGAGGAATCGAATGGTGTAGTGTGAAGATCATACAATTGTTACTAATACCATTTCCGCCATTGAAGATTAATTTTTGTTTCCACTCACTATATGTATCCATGTTCATTTGTTTCTTCACTGGGTTCTATTTCTATAATGTCCTACTTTTTTATATTAAACTTTGAAATAAATATTCAACTAATTTGAATATAAACCACAAAGGTTACAATTGTTTCGGAAAATAATAAACATCTAAGTGTTTAATGTTGTCACTGTAATTTTAGAATAGGGTGTTAAAACTAATAAGTTTATGGAAGAATTTGATAAAATATAAACTATCATCCTGTCAAGCCAGAGCAGTGTTCTTGTTAGTGACACGAATCTCAGTATCATAGCCATGGTCTTGAACTATTTCGGTTCTAGGTTGTATTTGCGATGATGACAGTTTATATGAATATGTTACATAACTAATATAATGTACAAGTATTGTATGCTCACTAAGTTCATGATTACTAGTTATTATAAATTTCATGCTTTTAGGTATAACATGTCCTTCTAGTACTAGGTATAGACATTGACTAAGGATTCTAATAGCATTAGAACATGAAAACAACCAATACATGGTCTATAACATAAGAATATGATTTTAAGTTGTGGGTCATATAGCATTTAAGTGGGGGCCAACATCAAACGTTAAATAACACTAAAGATATTGGATGTAGACACCAAATATTAGACAGTTTGTAATTTAACGGTAATAAAGTATTGAAAATGTATTGTTTAAAGTTATGAGATAGTTCCTATGTAAACGAAAAGATGTAGATACAGAAATAGGTTTAAAATACTGATATATTATGCTATTTATCAAAAAGTAGACTTTGAAAACAAGGTTTCCCACTTTCCCCTCTAACATTTAGGAGTTGCAAGTTATTTATAGGTGGTGCACATGTCAGCCATTCTTCCTAATTTATTCTACGGTACATGTGTTGGTTTTTCCAACTAATTCTTTAATGCTTATAAAACAAGAAAAGGTTAATAATAATTAGGACTCATAATCCATAACAGCTAAAGCAAAACTAATTACCAAAATGCATGCTTATCATTTAATTTATTTGCAAGTCATGTAATTAAGGTTGTGATTATGTTAGCATTATTTGATTGGTGAAGATGATTAAAGCCCACATTGAAGAATGTAGATGTGTGTTTAAAGCATGTGTAGTTGTGTACCAAAGAGTTATGCACATGGGCTTAAAAAGTACATGCTTTAATGCTTCATTAACCTTTTTAGTAAAGAAGCCCAAATAACCATATTGTCTTTTCACTTTTGCTTAAGTATTTGGGTCATTTGGGCCATAGTAGATGTTTTTGTATAATCAAAACTATTGAATAAGGATATATCATATATGTATAGCCGTTAGAGGTACATAAAAAATCCGAATATCCGATTTTGTGCAAAAACTATCCGAACCGATTTTTTATAAAACCGGATTTTTTTCAAACCGGAGCGGATTTAACCGGTTTTATCCGATCCGATCCGGTTTTAATCCGATCCGAAACCGGTTACACTTTTGTTCGAGAAAATCCGGTTTTAATCCGTACGAAACCGGTTACACCTCTGTCTGAGAAAATCCGGTTACAATCCGAAAATCCGGTCCCAAAAAACCGAAAAAATCCAGTCCGGATTTTATCCGATCCGGATCGGATTAAAATCCGAAGATGGACACCTCTAATAGCCGTATAGGCATAGGTGCTAAACTGTTAATCTCCTAGCATTTTTATGGTAATAACGTCTTTAAATTCACATATATATATATATACATGTCATTAGTATATATTCCCCAATGCAAAGATCACAAGTGATATTTATACAGAAATAAACTCTTGTGAAAATAAACATAACTCTATGTCTATATATATGAGTTTTTTTTTACTTTGGAACTTAAATTTTATTAATACAGTGTGTTATTGTTTCTATAAGTAATCATTTATATATACGGTTGTTTTTTATGTATTCGTGTCTTTATTAATTTCTGTGTTTTGTAAAATGGTATTGTATAAAAATTATTATGTTGTACCGTATGTCACATGGGTTTCTAAATAAGCTAGTTTCATATAAAAGAAAACAATTTTAAATAGTAGTTACATTTAAGGCAATTGTAGTTAAACATTCTCGTTTTTGTTTTCAACAAACTAATATATCTTTCCATTTTTTTAATTTTAAATAGTTAGTTAAAGAAAGAACGTATGAAAATAGTTAGTTAAAGGTTTTACATTAATTTCTTTCATCTTTGTATTAAAGAAAGAACGTAATAAATGCCATTTGTCTAAAAAAGTTTCTTACGACTCTTACCAATCTACCCATCATTCTTTTCATTTATAACTTACCAATTATATCAGAGTTCATATTTAGAACGTGAAACCTGAGTGTTATTAAATTGGTTAGTTAATACTCATATATTTTTATTTTTTTTTGAAAGGCACACAAATATTATATATAATATTATATAAATAAAAGGTTAAAAAACTCTCTACAAGAGATAGAGAGCAACCGAAGTATAATGCACAGCTAGTATGATCTTTTTGTAAACTTAAGATACAAACTGAAACTTCCTAACTACCTAGCATAACTTCCTAATTTGTTGAGCTCATAACGCTGCTTCACATACTTCCTTTTCAAAACGTATCTTTTCATGCTTTCACATCTTGCCTTTGTTCTTCCAATTGTTCTTAACATATCATGTTACCTACGTATATAAAAAACATGTTACAGCTAAAATATGATTTATAAATACAAATCAAAAGAAATAGATGGGGTAAGTAATAATCTTGATGTTTACATATAAATAATAACAATAATACACACTAACCTCATCAACACGGTTGCTCGTGTAAACACGCTTCTCGACTCTCCCGTCTGTCAAGATTTCCTTGTTTTTCTTGTTGAATGGTTGAATTATATGCTCGCAAAAACTCACCGATATGAATTTGTAAATCAAAATAGATCTTTACTACATTTCAAATTTCAAGTATGGATTGAAAAAGAGATAACAAGTATTAAAAAATTGTACTAATAACAGATCGATCATATACTCTACATATTCGGATACTGCTTCTACCATAAACAACATGTATATTCAAAATGAAAAAAGAATGTATGAAATACATAGATTTATATTACCATAATTAGATAACACGACGGAAGAGAAGGTTGGGTAGGAGCGGAGCGGCGAGAAACTAGCGTAATGACAGAGTGGCCGGCTTGCAGGGAAACGAAATTTTGGAGGCGCGTGAGATGCAACGTCGCAAAATCATCGGTACTTCCGACAAAATACGTACCGACGGTAAACTTATTTTCTTTTTGACTTCCTAAATAAATCTAATTTCTAGTAATATTGACGTATTTTAAAATGTTCTATAACAATATAATTTTATGTCATTTTAAAATAAAGTTGATTGCGTGTGTTAGTCGACGATTGGGTAGATGTTGGTGGAAATGGTGATGTTGGTGGTAGTAGGTGGGGGTAGTGATATTCGTTTGTAGTTGGTGGTGGTGGCAACTATGGTCGATGGTAGTGATACTGGTGACGAAGACGGTGTTGGTGGAGGCGGAGATAAATAGCAATTAATGGTGGCAATCAATGTCCCAAGATGATAGTTACTGTGACAAGTGGTGGTGGTGGTAGTGGTAGTGATAGTAGATGGCATTGGAGTAAAGAGGTAATGGTAGGGGTTATGATTCTGTAATTATATATATAGTTGACTTAAATAACTGAGTGTCATCACAATACACGACATGTTTCCTCTTATTTTAGATTCATAAAATAATCCAATAACATATATTTTCTTTCACCTGCCTTCTTTTTTGTGCTTTATGTTTCAGAAATGATCACTTGTAAAATTGGTTAGATCACATACATATTGAGCCAAAAGAACGCCTTCCGGAGGGTATTCACCGCAAAAAAACTCATATGGAAAGAAAATAAAAATGAAAGAGAGTGAATGAATGCAAAAAGAATTTATAATTTATATATTACTAAAAAAAATACAAAGATTGGGTAATAAACGAGACATTAATCTACGATCCATTTTACTCAGAAAATATTAATTTACATTGCATAGTAAGTTTAGAACTCACAACTTTTAATTTATTAATAACATGTAAAGAGAAGAGTTAATTACATAACTGGTCATGTGGTAGTGTGGTTGTCACAAAATTTCACTTATAGTCCTTTAACTTCGAAAAACATACACATAATCATTATTACCTATTAACGATTTGAAGAGCGGTGACTAAATCACTTCTACTTGTTACGAGAAGCAAACAATTTCTTAAGTTTATGAGCTTCATTCGGCAACTTAACATTCGTGGCTAACCCCAATACTTCAAGAAACCTTATCATATACCAACACAAGTCAATTTGCCACCATTCTAAGCCATGTCGAGCTGAATACTCAAACGCATGATGATTATTATGCCATCCTTCACCAAAAGTAATTAAAGCCACCCACCTGCGTATACATATACACACAGATATCAAATGTGAGTATCGATCAATTATTGTATTTCTAAATAGTTTGAGCACCGAAAGTCGCCAAGGGGATATTTATTATAGAAGAGATAAAGTGTCAAATTTATGTATTATTCAATGTTTGTAGAAGAACATTTGTCTAGAAATTGTAAGTCTGTCCACTTCTAAAATAAGTGGATACAAGATCTTCGAAAATAGTTCTGTTAGATTCTAAACAAACTTATCTGGAAAAACGACTGTACACCTATAAACGTTTTTAGTAATTGTTAAATTACATAGAAAAACAAACAAGTCATAAGTTTAAGCGTATACCAGTTATTCTTAGAGAGATCACCCGTGTCCCAAGTTTGATTTCCCCATATGTGACAAGCCGAGTTCACTAAAAACGTCACATGGTAACCCCAGGTCGTGGCAACACCCTACGTTAAGCATTTAAGTGTAGGCAGTTCATATATACTATAAACTTTATAATTAAACTTTTGAAATATAATAAGAAAATATCTTACCACCATCCATACGATGTAGGTAAATCCACCGAAAGCATAAACGAGGGCCGAATATACAATTATATGCCATACATAAGTTCTTCTAATGAACCTATAGAAGGCTTGACTCTTCAAATCCTCTACATTGTTACGTTCTTGATACTACGTATAAATTAATTAATTAAGAAGAATATATATTATTAGCTAGAGAATTGAAATTAAAGAAGGTTTCAATCTTTAAACATACAAATTAAAGTACCTTTTCGAGAATGTAGCCGTTGTCAAAGAGCCAACCCATATGACTAAACCAAAATCCAAAGGTTGGAGAGTGTGTATCTTTCTCAGAATCAACGTATCGATGGTGAAATCTATGAATGCTCACCCAAAATATTGGATCCCTCTATGTAGATATACATATTCGATTTATGATCATTAATTGATAGGTTTGAAAGCTAATTAGAGATACGTGTATTAGGATTTAGTGCAGAATAAACCATCTCCATTTGAGTAGTCAAGGCCAATCAGGTCTCACATTAAGGTTTAAATTATATTCCTTGTGCTCTATACATAGTGATCAATGAATACAATTCAAACCTTAAAGATAAACCTTAATGAATACAATTCAAACCTTAAAAAACTGCAAGAACCAATCTTAGGTCTTGCTAAATTAATCAATGGCTAAGATTTTTTGGTTGCTCATTATTGCTTCATTAATGACGCATTAACAAGGGTTATTTCGGGAAAACCAAACCTCACAAATGATTAACGGCTCACGCGGACGCAATTCACGGTTAGATCAATATATAAATTACTAAAATACCCCTACTAATTAGTCATTAATGGTGTTCTCTCATGAAAAACAGTTCTCGTGTGTGTGTATAATCAAGTCGGACTATTCTAAAGATCACACAATAATCTACAATTAAAAAGGAAAGAAAGAATAATGAACCTGGAGAGATAGCACTCCTAGATAAGCAAAGATGTACTCGAGCCATTTGGGTAGCTTGAGACTACGGTGAGCTAGATTACGGTGATATGAGAGAGTTATACCAAAAATCCCGCAAAAAATGTAGTTCCAGAATGCAACCCAGAAAACCTCCCAGGTGAACGTAAATGGTGCGAAAAGTGCAAGTAAATGAATCGCAAGAATCCCGAAACCCATTTGAATATCAATGGTTTCCCATTTACGACCCCAGAAGAGGTTCCTCTTCCTAGTAACCAAGACATCAGAGAACGGTATTTTGCGATATTTCAAATCCTTATTACCACCATTTTTAACTGTGACAATATTTCTCATATTTTAAATGATAGAAATCATAGAAATGGGTGCAAGTTTGTAATATGAATGAAGTGCAGAATGAATGTATTTATAAGGAAAATTTACAACGCTGGGTTCAATAGCTTCGGTTACGGTGGTTGATCGAACTGCATGCTATGAAGCCCATCAGCTTTAGTCATCAATGTGAGATCGTACGTTGTTCTTTATTACAGAAATAAATGCAATCAATGAAATATAAGTGGGGTAAGAGAATTCGAAGAAAGATAAAAAAATGTAAAAGATCATATGGACGCTAATATAATAAGAAAAATACGTACGGATGCTATTAGCGTTATCTATGTACCATCTATCTTTAGCGTGCATGTGGCATTGTCTAAGTTATTTTAGTTGATTATAATTGATCAATAAACGAAATAAACAAGCAATCATAAAAGCATTTTTGGGCACGACCAAAAGATTTTGTGTTGCAAATTATTAGGCTCTATGCCTAATGACAATCGATCTACTAAACTAGTTTCGAGAGACGTACTTCATAATGTGTGCGCATGGGTTAATAAACAGAAGTCAAAACTCATATACGTAGTGCAAGTTAATAGTTAGAATCAAAGACATACTACAACAGAAACATTGGATTGAAGAGGAAAATCAAGATTTTGGACCACATATTGTTCCGCCATATGTTACAATGGACCGCTTGTTAATTAAACCAAGCTCAAATATGGTACGTACAAAATCATAATATTAACATCATCTATATATAATTAAAAAAGTAAAATCTTTATCATTGAGTCAATTGGTCAATGATCGAGATGCCTTAATTCTTTTTTTAATATTAGTGACGTGAATCTCGGTATCATAGCCATGGACATGAATTGTTTCGGTTCTAGGTTGTATTTCCGATCATAACAGTTTATATAAATATGTTACATGAGTACATGACTAATATAATATACAAGTGTTTATGCTTACTAGTTGTTATAAATTTCATGCTTTTAGGTATAACAAGTCCTTCTAGTACTAGGTCTATACATTGACTAAGGAATCTAGTAGCATTAGAACATGAAAACAACCAATACACGTTCGGATAGCATGATTTTAAGTTGTGGGTCATATAGCATTTAAGTGGGGCCAACATCAAACTTTGAATATCACTAAAGATATTATATGTAAACTTTAAACATCCAACGGTAGCTTAATGGTAGTAAAGTATTAAAAATGAGTTTCTTATAGGTATGAGTTAGTTCCTTTGTAAACAAAAATATGTGAATACAGAAATAGGTTTGAATATTGATATATTCAAAAATAAAAATACGAAGTTTGAAAACAAGGTTTCCCCATACCATTTAGGTGTTACAATTTATTTATGGGTGTTGCACATGTCACCATTCTTCTTACTTTATTCTACAGTACATCTGTCTAAACTAAAGCATGTGTACCAAAGAAAAGAGTTATGCACAATTGCACATGGGCTTAAATACATGCTTAAATGCTTCGTTAACCTTTTTACACATGCAATTTATCAACCCAACCACATTTTTTTCTTTAAAAAAAGCCCAAATACCCATATTGTATTTTGTGCAAGTATTTGGCCCATTTGGGCCATAAAAATGCTTTTGTTTAATCAAACAATTGAGAAACCCTTTTGCTCTCCAATGCGAAGATCACAAGTGATATCTATTAAAAACTTTTGTGAAAATAAACTTAACTCTATGTCTATATGAGATTTTTTTTTACTTGGAACTTATATTTTATAAGTACCGTGTGTTAGTGATTCTATTAGTAATTATTATACTGTTCTTTTATGTATTCGTGCCTTTATTAATTGCCAATTTTTATAAAATGGTATTGTATAAAAATAATTCTGTTGTACCCAGTGGCGGATCCAGGAATTTTTTTTAGGGGGTTCACCACTGATCTCGAGTCTTTCCCGTATTTCGTCTGTCAGCTATTTTTTCATTGAAACATAAATTTGTCATTGGATTTGTGGGTTCACAACCTCACGCCAATGAATTTATGGGTTCATATCCAAAATTTAGTTGATTCTTATATAAAATTTTTAAACATTTTATATATATAATTGATTTTTCAAAAAAAATGGTGGGTTCACCGCCACCCGGGAAGTCCTATGTGGATCCGCCCCTGGTTGTACCGTATGTCATACAAGTTTCGAAAGCTAGTTTAGAATAAAAGAAAACAATATTAGATAGTAGTTACATTCTTAAATTGTAGTGAAACATTCTCATTTTTGTTTACAACAAATTTCTACCATTTTATAATTAAATCTTGGTATGAAATAGTTAGTTAAAGATTTTATATTAATTTCTCTCAGCTTTGTATTAAAGACAGAAAGTAATAAATGTCATTTTTCTAAAAAAGTTTCTTATGACTTTTAGCAAACTACCCATCATTCTTTTCAATTATAAATTACCAATTATATTTATATATCCTTATATTAAAAAATGAAAAAAATTAAGTAGCGATCCTTAACAGAGGAGTAGATAAAAGGGTTTAGTATCAAAAAATATACTGAACTTGTAACTTTTTGCTATTGTATATACTCATCTTTCAAAACTACTGTTTAATATATCAAACTTGCCAAATCTACCACTTGATGTATCGTGACCTATAATAGCAGGTAATAAAACTCACAACAGGTAATCTTGATTTAAATTAATTAAAAAATATATTAAATATCATTTTAATAAGATGAAGATGAACAATACATTGTATAATCTGGAAACTTTTGGATACTCCAAACTCAAACCCATAATATGAAAATTAAAATAAAATTGTAGAATTAAAAAAAAAAACCCTAAATCGGAAGATCTGGAAATCAAGAAGCAGAATTTGTAGAACCCCCAAAAACATGAAGCAAAATCGATTATGCAGACAGAAGAAGCAAAAAACCTAAAATTAGAACATGAATCGCTGATGATGAACAAATCTCAAACAAAAACATAACATTTGAACTTGAATCACTGCTGATTAACAAATCTCGAACAAAAACCTAACATTTGAACATGAATCGTTAATGAGGAACAGATCTGGAAGTAGAAACCTAAAATCGGAACTTGAATCGCCGAAGACGAACAAATCGAAGTGGGGTGAATATACTCACCGCAGTCGTCGATTGAGGTTGTAAGCAACCGTCGAACAAATCGAAGTGGGCGACGACGTCGATTGCGGTTGGTGGAAGCATAGGTGGTGGAGAGTTTAATCAAAGTGGGCGACGAACAAATCGAAGTGGGCGACGACAGCGTGACGGCATATACTCACAGCAACCATCGATTGAGTGACCGCCCATGGAGGCGGCGTGATTTTTGAGACATTCTTTGTAAGCAATCATCACCGGTGGTGGCTATAGGTGGTGGAGAGGCTTGTGGCGCTTGAGGTTGGTGGAAGCTGCTTGCAATGGTGTTGGATTGTGGTTGCTCGGATTTTGGATGAGGGGTGGTAGTGGAGTAGGGATTTTCATATTGGGCTAAGAGAAATTAATTAGATTTGGGGATGAGATTTATATGTGCTTATATTTGTGATTTGCAATATGGCTTTCTTTCATACGATCGATTTGTTTTGGATGAAGTCATGAAGATGAAGATGAAGATGAAGATGAATGTTGATCTTCATATTATTTCCAGATTTGAGATTAAAAAAAAAAATTTAAAAAATTACCCGCAACCTACATAGCAGGTTTCTTGATACATCAAGTGGTAGATTTGACAAGTTTGATGCATTAAATGGTAGTTTTGAAAAATGGGTATACACAATAGCAAAAAGTGACAAATTCAGTATACTTTTTGATACTAAACCCTAGATAAAATGTGAAACCTCGGTGTTTTAAAATTGTTTAGTTAACTAGGTGAATGCACCCCGCGCGTTATAGAGGGGGTCTAAAACATATTTATGACATGTAGCAAAAATTTAGTTCGACTTATATAAGTAAAGTGATTACATATGTTACAAACTTACAATACAAATGAACTCGTGTATCACTTTTTAGTACTTGTGCTTTGTTATGAGAATATGCTTAGTTATGAGAATTTTAATTATTCATTTTGTCATATTAATGAGATCTATTTTATTAACCAGATTTGATTTTTTAATTTGCTTATACCTAAAAATATATAGATTGTTAGGTGTTAATATACACAATAAGTTGCGAGAGTTATTTGTAATAAACTTAAAGATTAAAATATAATTTTAAATATATTTATTAAAACAGAAAGAAAGGAAAAAAGAATCTCAAAGTTTTTTTTATTTTTTAGGGTTAGGAAAGAAAAAGCAAGCTAGGGTGAATATAAAATTTGAATACTAATGTTGAAACACAAATGTTAAAAAGAAAGTGGGAAATATTTTAAAGATTTGTAATAGGAATTGTGCTGGAATTTTATTCCTGAAAATTCTTATATATTCATATCATTTTGTTAATACGTAAATTGATTTAGATTTTATTTTTTTCTATTACATTCAACACAACATTTAGTATTATTAATTTTTACAACCAAAAATATTTTTATCAAGAAAAAAAAGTCAAATAAAATTGTTATAATATTTTCATCCAAAGACAATAAATTAAGCTTCTCATTTAAAATGCACAAAAAGATATTTATTGATATGTAAAACAATACACAGTTATTGAAATAAATATAAGGTACTTCAAGAAGAAAAAGAAAGAAGATTTACAATTCACAAGCCCGTTCGAAAAAAAAAAAGATGCAAACGGCACTAAATATATATATATATATATATATATATATATATATATATATATATATATATATATATAGTTTATATATATATATATATATATATATATATATATTTTAATAAATCTTACTATTCTAATAAAAGACTAAATATTTGCCACGTGTCATCGTTATAAAGCCTCCAATTTTCCACGTGGCAGACTCCTGTGTTAAGAAAATTTGTTTTCCCGCCCATCCAATCCCCCAGGATGATTTGTTTTCCAGACCACCCAAGAGGTGTTTTCCAATTTTTATATTCCATTTTATTTTTCATCTAATTTATATCTTAAGAAATTTCGAAGTCTTTTTATAAAATTTTAGGATTTATATATTTTTTTAAACCAACTCTTATAATATACGGGTTTTAACCTAGTTAATAATAAAATTTATAAGGAAAACATGATTTGAAAATAAGAATGAAGGAAGTGGTAGCCGGTTGGGTAGGGAATAAAAAGAAAATTAAAGCAGATCACAAGAATCGAACGCATGCAAGGCTATTAAATATGTAAAGCACCAACCACTCCGGCAAACTAAAGACTGAATAATAGCATTGCATAAAATATATTTTTTTATGGAGAAGACATAGAAAAAGACAAAAATATTTTACTGTACATGATGTCTAATCACATCCTGATAAATGTATTATATATATACAATATATAATTTCTTTTATATCCTTATTATTACTACATTTTGTTCAACAACACCCACATTAATAATTAAGACTTATATTTTATTTTATTTGAACATTCCACCTTACAAGGGTGGAAACATAGAGGCTCAATGATGCTAAGCTTTCCTTATTTGGCCCAATTTATATATATATTATTAGACTAAGTTCTTAAATATTTAATATTTAATCAATATCAAACTCAGTATTACAAATCGAAGGAATAAATCATTGTTAATTAGTATAATAAGCGTTATTTTAATAAATAAGTTTCTTAAAAATTTTCAACTTTTGTTATTTATTTATATTAAAAACAATAAAACTTTTTATGTCAATTGTATATTGTGTTTATATAATAATTATTGTTTTATAATAAAGTTAGATCCCCATATAATATAATCCTAGTTCCGCCCCTACCATCTTAGACTCGTATTAAGAATTAACAGCCCCATAAGCAAGATATTCATAATACTCACGCACAATTATTCATTTAAACTCAATGACTCATCTGCGATAGAAATAAAAGACTAATATTATTAAACACTTGCAAACATAGTATATATTATAATCATAGAGGCGCAAAATAGCACAACCTAGCAATAAAAAGTGTATTCGGCTCATGTTTAGTACTTGACAATTGTATAAATTATAAATTAAGATATATTAAACAATCATAACAATTGGTTTAAATAAAAATTAAAAGTGAGCTATTTATTGAATTTGTTAAAAATTTAAATCCAATTTTAACTTTTCTATGTTAAGATTGTATTCAATTTTGACTTTCATTTGAATCAAAATTATTAGAGAAAATCTCATTTGCCCTTATTAAATATTAAAATATCGTATATGTTTATTCTAATTTACAAATATTATATTTATGTTTTATAACATTTCAAACTAGTATACTTATTAGATAAAGTTTCATATATGCCCTTATTCATCTTTAAATATTAATTTTGCCCACCTTATTTTACAAATATCATTCATTTGATTTTTGTTTAATATTCAAATTAACAGTTTACAAATATCTTTCTAGATATTTTAAACTGATATTTAATTCGATGCTTTGTGTTTTACGATAAATTAATAATATGTTTTTATAAATATATTGTTACTAATTATATATATATATATATATATATATATATATATATATATAATTTAAAACTCTTTTAGATAAAAAATACAGGTATAAATATGTAAGAATTAATTTAAAATTATTTTATAGGAATCGGTAATTAAATGAGACCTAAAACTTCTCGTCTGTGATTGGCTATGGATACATTGTAGGGATTAAATGTAAACAGTTCAGGTTTGAGGACGGTAATTGTAACACTCTCTCAACCGGCCTAGTATTTTGAGGTAATTAGTTTAATTAACCTTGGGATTATTATTTGAATATGTGACCTTAATTGCCCATAATTGTTATTTGATTAATATTATGCGTTAATTGTATGTGATAATCAAATGTGTATTTTATTTAACTTAGAAAATGATAATTAAATAAAATTGAAGTAGTGGTTTATGATGGGTCCCATGTTGGACACATAACCTCTCTAACACCTCCACCATTCCACCATTACATGCTATTAACAAAATTAAGAGTGTGTGTGTTTGTGGTAGAACTCTCGGCCGTAGGGAACAAGAAGAGAAGAAAAATTGAGCATCTTCATTATATTTGTTAATTACTTTGATTTGAAGAATTCGATAACAAAAGGTTAGAGTACATATGTTTCTATATCAATCCTTGTAATTGTTTTCCTTGATTATATGAAAACCGAATGAAGCATGTATTGGTGGAATTATGAACTTAGGATGTTGCATGTTAGAAATTGATGATAATCTATATTTCCAGAAAAGTTAAAATTGGATTTAAATTTTTAACAAATTCTTGCATGTTCAATTACAGCTTAACAAAGAAAAAATCCTATAAAAATTGAATACAATCTTATAGGATTTAAGGATATGAAATATGCGGATTTTATAAAAATCCGAATGATATAATCGGAATTGAGGAAATCCGAATGAAATAATGGAACTTATGATGAAATCCGAATGAACTATGTTCGGAATATGAGAATCCGAATGGCTTATTCGGAATTGAGATAAATTCCGCATGATATGATCGGAATTGATAATGTTCGGATTTGATTTATATTCAGAATTTCATCTATTCGGAATTGAACATCATCCGGAATTGAATATGTGCCTTTACTCGGAATTACATTAATCGGATTTAGTATATGTTCGGAATTGATCTTTGCTCGGAATTGAACTAATCGGAATTTGACTTTATTCGGCATTGAACTTATGCGGAATTACTATTTATCCGGAATTGATATTAACTCGTATGGATTGCCCTTGCTTATTCGGAATTGTGAATTTGTATTCGGAATTATGATAATTTCGCATGACCTATCCGGAATTTGGGACTTGAACTATTTCCCTAACATTTTAATCGGATTTGAACTTATTCGGATTTGGACTTATGATGATAAAACCGAATGGCCAAGAAACCGCATGAAGACTTAAACGGTTTTGGACAATGTCTTGGATTTCCTTATCAATTCAAATTATTAATGTACTGATTTTTATATATATATCTGTAATATATGTGATATATATATATATATATGTACACATGTGATCTATGAATGAGTGTACTACTTATGGTGAATCAGTATTAAGAATTATACACTGATTTGTGTTTACATATTCTCAGGAACTGAGAAGACTCAGTGAGTTAGTCATCTGAGTGATCGGCAGCCGTGCTGACTGTGGTGAGTGGATTTATATCTTCGGATATACATGATATGATATCCTAATTGTAACTATGCTCTTGCTTAATATGTATACATGTTGTTTTTGAGATCAGCGTCGTGGGATTTCGGCTGGGCCTGTTACTTAGGGATTTACAGTATTAGATCTTGGCATGCATTTGTTGTAGACAAGGGTGCTAATACTGTTATCCATGTTAGTAGGGCTATCGGTAAACCTTGGTTTTGGCCGACCTTGGTTGTAGGTGGTTGCAACACCGCCGGTTCTCCTTGGATTTTGAGCTATGTGTTTGGGCATGTTTGCCTTGTATATGTTTAGATATCTGTTCCCTCACTTAGCTTTGTGTTAATTCCCCACTAGATTGTTTTGCAGATCCTCCGTGGTGAGTTTCTTGAAGATGATGACTGGGAATATGGATAGACCACTACTCTGATGTCAAATATTTTGATTAGAGTTTGTTTTGTAATTAACATTGTAGTGATATTTTTGTAAACTTAAAAGATGATAATCATTGTAATTATCTTATGTTCTTAATGTAAATATATGTAGTTAGCTTCCGCATGCAGTTTTATGTTAATTAAAAATTATAGTGTTACAGTAATTAGGCAGGGTGGTGTTTTCACATTGTCATTATCTGGTTGATCGGTGAGATCATTGTTCGTTTTGTCAATTTTCTAGCATTTTGCTAGGTTTATATTAATATCTTGCCTTTAAAAAACATTAAGTGAAAAATATTATTAAGAAATTGTAGAGAAAATTTTTCCTCTACTACTTTTTTATTTAGATATTATATAATATATAAGTGAACAGTAACAAAAGAGATAATCACGTCTTAGGTTGTTACTTAACTTATATATATATATATATATATATATATATATGTTGGAACCTAGAGGGGGGTGAATAGGTTCTTTAACTTAGTTTAACAATTTTTACACTTATAAAAGTTGTAAGTTGTGTTAAAAGATATATTTCTTGAAGTTTATAACACAACAAATATATATACTTGAAATAAAGAGAGTAAGGGTAGAGAGATATCACCAATTAGTAGACAAAAGATTTTTAGTGGTTCATGCAAGTGTTAACAAACTTGCACTACATCCACTCCTTGGCCTCACCCACCAAGAGTTTGCTCCACTAGCTTCTCTCTTTGAAGGTAGAGATAAACCTTTTACACTTCTCTTTTTAAACTTGCAAGAATTAATCTTCAAACTTGCAAGTAAGGTAAAGATAACCTTGTTTCACTCTAATTCTATAGACTAGAGTTGATCCTCACTTCACTCTAATTTGAAAGGCTAGAGTTGATCCTTACTTCTCTCTAATTCTAAAGGCTAGAGATGATCCTTACACTATTACAAAATATGTAGAAAGATGATGTAGTGTTTAAGTTTTGAAAGCTTTGCTCTTGCTTGATTCTTGATCTTGAATGATAGATGAATTATCAAAGAATATGAGCTCACAAGATAAGAATATATATTCTGTGTTTTAGCTGTGCAAGAGGTTTTTAAAACACAAGACTTGAGTTTGTTTAAATAAGGAAAAATGTGCAAGTTCAAAAAGTGTCCAGACTGCCCACGGTCGATCCACGGTCGACCGTGACATCTTCCGTCAGCATTCTGGAACTTTTTGAGCCTTGCAAATAAAGACGTTGGCCTTTTACCAAAATCACACAAAACCCATTTTTACCATTAAAATGCACTGAAAAGGAGTCTTAGAAAAGTTGGGTTGGTGCCATACCTCTTATGTTTGAATTTAAACACCAAATAGGAAGTTTAGAAGCCAAATGCATAAAACATGTTGTAAGTTTGCTTCTTTGGGAGATTCCTTTTCCTATAAGTGGTGTTGTGTTATTTCAATGGAAGATCATGTTTGGTATTTGCCAAAATAAGAAGTTTTATACCTTTTCAACCAAGCTTGTGATTTATATAAAAAAATATTTGAATTTTTTTATAAAAGTTTTTATAAAAATTATTTTGTAAAAACTTAAACTTCTTTAATTAATTATTCTTGTAAGCTCATATTTTCCGAACTCTTGTTTGTAGATTTCTTCGTCATCGGCTTTGAAGAATTCATCTTCACTTGTTGAGTACGAGTTCGACTAACTTCAAGAAAGACAATGTTTAAGAATTGTGAGCTGTGTAACGACGGATGATTCACGGTCGACCGTGGGATCGACCGTGAAGACTGAATGTTTCCTTTTATCTTGTTTTCTTCTTTTCTTGTTGATTTGAAGTCTTTACTTGTTTATTCTTCACTTAATCATCAATTTGAGGTTTGTTAACATTGAAGAATATAGATATGAACATATGAATATTTTTGATAAGCAATAGTATCACATGTTAATATTTTTATCATCATCAAAACAAGGAGTGTACTTTTAAATGTATGACCATGTAGGCACCAACAATATATATATATATATATATATGAGTTGTGTTCAATACAGTCCATATAAAAAGCACAGTTCTAAATTTTAATATTTAATCAAATGTGATTCAATATAAAATCACATGTGATTCAGTATACAATCACATGTGATGGTAAAATCATTACATGTTAATTACGAGAATGTCACTCCGCCCAAATTTTTAAAATTCAATCTGGACCATTGATAGGACTGATCCAAAGGCTAAGATTAGTCTCTTGGGACTATGCAATAAGTATGAACTATATTGAATATTTCTCATATATATATATATATATATATATATATAATATTAACAAAAGAGTTCAGGTTTGCTTCTAAAATTCTCTTAAAAACTGATTCGTCATTTCGGGGACCATTTCGTCATCTAAAGGACTATGCGAACAATGCATCGTTATATACATATTATTATCTTTTTGACTCCCTTTACAACGTGTGAGTTTTTATACGTCGTTAATTATATAAAATAACAATTAGCAGGAGCTATCTCTGCTATTTTTTATATTGTTATTATCAGGAGTTATGAACAGTAATTCTCTGCTAATTTTTATATTATATATTTAGTAGCTGGAATATTTAACAAGGTTATGCTTTAGCGGAATGGTAAGGTGCCTCCGCGCTAATCAAAAGGTTTTATCTTCTAATCTCGCATGCAACACTTTTTTTTTGTTTTCCCCAACCTATCTTTTCCTTCACGCGATTTTTTTTATTTTAATTTCAGTTTCATTTTTGTTTATTAACAACAATAACTTTGTAATGCGATTCTTTTCTTTTCTTTTAATTTCAATTTTTTTATTTATTAATAACAATAATTTAAACCAATATAATAAAACATGAAAGGATCTTAACCCATAAACCAATATGTAAACTGTCATAAATCTTCTTAGTTCGCTTAAACAAAACAACAATAAGAGTTTTGGTAGAAAAGGTACAAAATTAAAATCAAGCCAAACTTGTTCCATATTTCTTCTTTTCATGAACTCAACAAGAATTATTAGATAATCTCAAATACTAATCCAAATTCAGCCCGAAGACATAATAATTGAACATATTGAGTGAAATAAACTCAATTCAGAAGACAGACATGAAACGTACGTGTAGCCCTAAATCGGACTTGAAAACCCCGGAAGTACGATGAAGAATTATCATGGATCACATACACTTAAAACAATCTAAAACACAGATAAACAGATCGAAACAACAAATTCTAAATCGGAAAAATGTACACAATTGAAACGGAATGACTTATAAAGAACACTTTATACAAGCTTAAACATACACTTAAACAACTTGAAAAACAACAAAGTGAGTAGATCGAAAGATTAAACTCACAAATTAGGGCAAGTGATGAGACACGGATTGGAAACGTGGAATCGTGGCTTCATGGGTCGGAATCCTAGAATATAGAGGTAGATAAATGGCGGTGACGGTAAGGTCCAACCAGAGATGAATGCGACCGTGGGTTAGAGATGGAGGGAAACTAAAAATTTAGGGAGGGGGGAAATAATTTTTTAAGCATTGAGTTCTTTTTTATGCTTTATTAATTTTGAATAATTATTCCCTTTTAGATCATGAATAGTGGTTTTCTAAAATAAAATTCAACTAAAATGTTATCACTTTTTCTTTTTTTTTTCTTTTTCTTACCCGAAACCCAATTAATTAACACCTATCACAAACAACTCAAATATTTTATCTCTCCTATACACTTAAAAAAACAAATGAGCGGGTAAGCTCGGTTACTGTTACTATTTCTTCCATTTCCACCATCATACCCTTTTATTTCCTAAAATTCTTTTCGGATTACTCTTTGCTTACATCAAAATCCTTAAGAGCGAACCATCATAAATTAGAACGGGTTACGTGGCTTCATAACCCCTTCCTATATTTATTAAAACTCAAAAGCATTCTTCAACCGAACCCTAATAACATGCTAATTATACATTTAATTTATAGGATTACTATTATGTAAGCATGTTGATGTTAAAAATTTATAGGTTTGGTTTATTACATTTAGGAGTCGTATAGTTTGTGATCGAGGTTTTGGTTTTGAATGGAAGATTCAAATTCAGTTGCTAGTAATATAATGGGGAGTGATCAATGAGCACGTTACACCTCCCAAACTAATCATAAGTTAGGGAATCATGTTCGATATTGTTATTGCATTTAATCTGACACTCCATTAATTCTAAACATCCTTAGACATCCTGGAGATTGTTATCTTTGTAATTGTCTTACGAGTAAGCGGATTAGCTAGCATGTACATATCATTTCGGTGCAGGGGGAGTCATCCTGATGTCTCTTGCTGACCTGTTCTTATTGCTAGTCTCCATGTTTGGTGGGAAGTTCCACTATCATGGTGGTAAATCATCATTGTTTATGGTTAGTATATGTAGAAAGTTAGTATATGTAGAAACGAAAAGGGGTTGAATAGTTTCTATGTTCACTTTTATATTTTAAATAATAATTTGCACAATAATAAATAGATAATAAATAATACAGAGCAGAATATATAATTGCAAAAAAATATATATAGATATATATAAGTATAGATATCTAGTATATATTGTTGGGATTTACAGGGTACAAATTCACAGCGGAAAATAAACTTAAATCCTATCCCAAGATCACAACTGGATCAAGTAGGGGAACAAGGCAAATAATGTTTAATCATATTTAACAGATAACAGTAAATAAAGTATAAGAGATTATACCCTTGGACTGCTATAGGAGGATACACAGCTACTGCACCCTTGAACCGGCTGCTAGACCGTCAAGTCAAAATAATACCCGCAAAACACGTTTCGGTTGTGTGAACCGCCAAGCCGCCGGCTTTTGGTTCTTTTCCGATCGCCGCCAAGAGCAAAAACCGCAGCATGGGGGGTGCTCGGCCGTGGGTTCGATCGCTGGGAACAACCGCCGCCGCCGTCGTCGACCACCGTGAAGGGTGGTGGTGTTGTGTTCGGCAGCTGAGAATAAGAGAGAGAGGGAGTGTGTTTTTGTTTTTGACCTTTTGCTTATGGGTTAATTGTATTAGGGTTAATCAAAATTCCAAGGCTTAATCCTTATTTATACCTAAATAAAGGAATAAGGCCCTTAAGCCCATAAGTCCGGTCCAAAAGTCAATAACTTTGATATTTTAACAAAACAAACCATCTAATTTGATTAATATTAATTAATTAACTATTAATTAATATTTCTTTAACCAAACATATTTATAAAACATCTAACTGATATTTAATCTTTCTCTTAAATAATAAATGTCTATTTATTATTTTACTGGATAATTAATTAACTATTAACTATCACTGTACACACAAAGTATTATTTCCTGGTTCAAATTTGGGAGTGCAGTTGTGTGACCCTTTAGTGACTTATAGTGTTCATGGATATGATGACACGTGTACATTATCGCTGCACACAATCCATCATATATATATTGATGTGTATAAGTGTATATATATATATATATATATATATATATATATACATATAAGTATATTATTGACAATAAAGTAAATGACTTGAAAGTAAATGCGTAAATGCAAGTGCAAGAATGTAAAGACATAAATGTAAATACTTGAAATGTAAAGACACGGATATTAAAGCAATAAGTTAAGTGCAAGAATATAAATGCAAGTATTAAAGAGTTTGAGGGTTAGAGAGATGACATCGGGACTTATAGTGGTTCGGATGAACTCCAACCTACATATACTCCTTGACCTTCGTCAAGAATTTTTACAAGCACAACGTGCAAAAGATCTCTTAGATCGGAAGAGATCACCTAATACAATCATCTTTGTATGGTAAGTGACAACCACACCAAGCTCTAATCCAAGAGCTCAAAATTGTTTTTCACCAAGAACACCAATCTTCTTCAACAAGAAGATATGAACAAATTCTTCCCCAAAAACTTTAACAAGAAATACAAGTGGGAAAAAGTCAAACCCATCAACAAACAAAGTTGTGCTTCCCTAAGAACAGACTCACAAATCTCACAAATCACCAACAATGGTGTATATCACAATCACTCACAAATAATGAGAGGTAAATATATGAATATGAAGATGAAGAACACTCTCTCTCTTTCCTTGACTGTTCTTGCCAAATCTTGAGTTGTTTGAATAAATCAAAAAATATAACAACTTCAAGAATCACACATATAAATATAAAAGTGAAAGATCACAAGTGTGTGATAAAACTATTCAGAGTATTTCAGTTGCAAAAGAGTGAGGAGTGAAGAACAAATGGTGTTGTATTTATAGAGTTTGAAGAGAGAGAAAAATGTGTTGTCAAGTGGCCGAACGGTCGACCATGGCTTGCGACCGTGGCACCCTTGCACAGCTTTTCGAGCCGATTTAGAATGTAATCGTTATGTTTCGGATTTCTTTTTTAAACCTGTATTTTGGTAGTTAAATATTCAGAAGAAAATACAGTTATACCATATACTTAGACTGGCTTAAAGATCAATGTAAGATTTCATCCAAAATGATTGGCTATAATGGTGCCACCTATGTACTTTCTTTGGGGCACCAAATCCAAGGTAAGATATCATTTGATATCATTACATAGTATAATAATATCTCTTAAGGATATTTAACTTGTATGCCAATATATGTATTTTCATATTTGTCAATATAAAATTTTTCGTTGAATAATAGTTGGCAAAATGTATTATAAAACTTTATTCCATAAATAAATATCTTTTAGGATCATATGAACTGTTTTTATAAATGAAAATACTTCTAAGTAAAAATTACTTTTTATGTATTTGAAGTTGACGTTTAATAGTCATTTTTTTACTTTTTTTCATTTTTCTAAGTTTGGGTTTTTTATAAAATTTGCAATTTTAATCTTCATGATTTATCAGTGTTATGATCAATATTATTTTCATATTAACTTAGATTTTTGTAATAATATTACTTTTTAATTAAATATTAAAATTACATCATCCAAACAATATATAAATATTTAATATTAATTACACTAAATTAAATAAGCTTGACTCTAAATTACACTTTAGGATTATGATTGGTTGATATTAAGAATTAACTATACACCGTACAAACGGTATTGGAACCCATAACCCGTGAAAGACGGTATTAGGTGTTACTTTACTTTTTTTATATTAAGTATTAACCATAACTAACGTATGTCAACTAAGTCGGGCTCAAAATGACACTTTTTAATTATGACAGGCCACTATGAACCATAGTTGAAAAAAAAAAATAAAAAAAATAAAAAAAATATCAATCATAGTATTAGTATGTGAACCAACTATTTTGATTATTTGTTATCTCGGTTTTATTTATATGCAGCCATATAGCTCCGTATTTAATTAGACACGTATGTATTTAAATTGATTCATGTGCAATGTATTTGACTTGTGTAACTATATTTGACTCTAGATGATCATATTTGATTCTAAATGACACTCGAGATGACCCACTATGATTTTTATTAATCATGTTTAAGGTATATTAAACAAATTTGACTATAACTGTAATTGAGATATATTAACTAGTAACTTGATTCCAGAGTGGGGAAAGTTACTAATAAAAAACTAAAATAATGTTGTTGGAACATAATTCTTTTCAAAATGGAAAACTTATGAATATCATTACAAATAAAAAACTAAAATTAATATCATTGGTAAAAGATTTCTCTATACAATAAATGTTTTACCAACAACATTTTCGATGGATACCAATGTAAAAACCTTTTCTATTTTGTAACCCCTTGAATAATACATCAATTTACTGTATGTCTCAATTTTCAAAATAGTAATAATTACATAAAATATCATTTTATTACAAATGAATATTTACAAGATCAGTGGAAGCAGTTTTTAGTTATACAACATGTTTTAACTAAAAGAATAATTAAATAATTGTTAAGTTGGTGTTTCAAGTTTATCTAAAGAGGCGTTAGGTACAAAATAGTTTTCAAATATCACTGGTCAAACCAGGGCTTTGCCCCTGGATCCATCGCGACTAGCAAAAACTTAACCGGGGTATTTGTAAGCTACAAAAGCTTAGTGAGGATGCTAAACTTTAAATTGTATATACACATGCATAAACACATGCAATTATCACATAACATCATGGATACAGTACTGCACCATCTTAGCAACTCTCTGAAAGGTTAGTTGTTGTAGGTAGTCCACTATTGCACGAAGCAGTATGCTACCCCACCCACATCTATGACCCCTTTCGATCACGTCGACCACATCGTAACGTATAACAGATATTGCACATCTTAACGTATAACAGATATTGCACATCGTAACGTATAACATATATTGCACAGTACTGCACATATTGCGTATAAGGATCAGATAAGCAGTCAATCACATCCATATACATATAACATAACAAAGTATTACAAACAACATTCTGAACTTAAATAGGGCCTACACAAGCCGTATACCCTGTACACTACACGACCATATATGCCCACATGGCTTGTGTTGACCCAAACCCTACACAGGCCGTGTACCTCTACACGGGCCATGTACCTCATATGTTACACTCCCATGTAACCATACATGATCTGTCACCGCCCTAAGTATCTACACGGGTCGTGTACACCTATATGACCTGATATACACGGCCTGCTAAAAGCTACAGGGCCGTGTACATCACAGTTCAATCGACTGTGTTTCCTCATAGACCTGTTTTGACCAATAATTCGACTTCCAATCGACTCAAACACACTAGGGTTGTTTTCCTACACCCCAAATAGTATATAAACACAACAAATACAATTGGAAACATAAATAACATGTATTGGTCTATGGTATATCCATTTGAACCATTTTTTAACCCACTAAAGCTAGAAAACACTAAACAATTCATACCTCAATGATACTAGGGCTTGAATGCATAAGATTAGATGTTAATTCTCTGTTTTTCTTGATAAAAAACACAAAGGAGATGGGATAACAGTGTGTGTGTACGTGAGCATGTATTTGTGTATGTGTTTGTGAGTTTCCAGACAAACAAACATGCATATCTATATCAACAAGTATGACATATATGCACAACTAGTCCCTATACCTTTTAAGTTATATTTTAGCAGATTTAACCCCTCAAGTTTATTAAACACCTTCTATTCTTAATTAGACAACTTTAGGTATCACATTAGTTAACTTGTTAATATAGTAATTAAGAAAATTTTGAACATCGGGTGTTACACTTACCGGCGGATAAAATCCTCGTTCATATGAGGAAACTTTTATATATAATAATTGATTCAACATTATATGTTTGAAATATATAACAAAAAACATAGTAGCGTGTTGGTTAAGCATATTATGTTCTAAGTATGTGATTTAGAGTTCGACACATGGATTTTGTTTAAAATTATAATCTGTCATACGAGACAATCATTATCCCTTTTCTTTTTTCATCCTCGACCTTTCCTTTATTTCCTTTTTTTCATTTGATTTTTCATTTTATTATTGTATCGCCTTACATATTATTGTATCGTCTCATATATATTAGGTATAGACTTTTATTATTACTAAGTAGCAAGTTGTAATGTTTCCCGCCATAACATACGTAGTTTTCTATTATTACTACATAGCGTGTTGTAATGTTTCACGTCATAACGTATGAGTTGTAATAACTTATTATACCCATATTAATGAAGTGGAGCGGTATTAACATAATGATTGAGTACCCTTGGTTTGAAATTTAAAAGAACCATATATTAATATTCATTAATAATCTAACTCTCTATTAATTGTACGTTTGCCATTTCATTACCGCCACTCATATTACCAACTTTTTTTCTTTATATAAACGATAATATTATTTCAATTCCTTTATGCGGTTAATTGAGCTTAATTAATTAAGTTATCTCCCAAAACAATTAAAAGAAAATGTCGGTCTCAGAAGAGGAGCATTTTAATTATGCAATGCAACTTGTTACCTCTTCCACATTGCCAATGGTGTTATTGACTGCTATCAAGCTAAAGGTCTTTGAAAGCATAGCCAAAGTCGGTCCACATGCCCAACTATCGGCTCAAGAGATTGCAACCCGTTTGTCGATCTCAAACAAGGATGCCCCGGACATGCTTGACCGTATGTTTCGGGTACTCGCCAGCCATTCGGTTGTCACTTGCAACCAACGAAACCAGAAACCGAAGCCGGTTAGAGTCTATGGACTTGCACCCGTTGCCAAATGCTTTATCCCGAATGAAGATGGAGTCTCGTTAGGTCCGTTGATGGAGTTGCACCAGGATATATCGTCTTTTGACACTTGGTAGGTTTAATATATATGTTCTTGTAGTTATATAATATTTAATATTTGAGTTTAAGGTTTTGTTTTCTTATATATATATATATATATATATATATATATATAGGGGTTCATGCGAGAACCGTTGTTAGTGCGAGAACCGCGAGAACCAATCTTAGCCATTCCTTGGATATGGGAAGTATCATGGATGGAGAGCGTGGATGGATAGGGTGTGGCAGAGTGCATGTGAGGAATTCATGAGTGGGCAATGACATTGAAGGAGGGGGAATTGGACGGCTTAGATTGGTTCTCGCGGTTCTCGCGCTAACAACGGTTCTCACATGAACTTTTGTCTATATATATATAAAATAAAGGGAGCGATTCAAACGATAACTGTTTTTCGAACAAGAACCGCGAGACCATTTCTAGACAATAATTTAATTTCTTTCCTTTTTTATTTATTCTAAAGAGGAAAGGGTAGTATGATATTTTTACATTACTCTCACTTTTTAAAAACTAATATACCCATCAAACGAAAATGTGTTATATTACGAAAACTATATCAAATTAAAGGGAAAATTATGCTTTTTAATTTGAGACCAGTTATGGTATATTTTTTCAGAAAAATTTTACGTTTGTTGGGTTTTTTTCAATACAGCTTGACATGTGCACATGAATTTGCACATGTGCATAGCTACATCTATGATAAAAAACTATATGAATATGTGCATATTCACATGTGCATATTGTGCACATGTAGAGCTATACTAAAAAAACAAGCAAATATATATATATCAAGAGCTGTCTCAAACTTTAGAGCATAATTTTCTCGTTAATTTTGTATAATTTTCGTTAGTTAACACCTTTCTTTTTTATACGAATATTTGTTTAAAAAATATGGG
The DNA here is from genome assembly GCA_947179395.2 of Pulicaria dysenterica. NCBI lineage: Eukaryota > Viridiplantae > Streptophyta > Magnoliopsida > Asterales > Asteraceae > Pulicaria > Pulicaria dysenterica. The sequence continues at coordinate 3,267,518 of OX359292.1, forward strand.
GTAATTTAAAAATGTCCAAATCACCTTTCCTATATATAAAATAGTTCATTGGAGAAACATACTTATTTTTATATATAATATGCATATATTTGTATTCATGGAAGAAGGTTTAAGCTTGAAGATGCAGTTCTTGAAGGAGGCACTCCATTTGATAAGGTTCATGGAACGAGTGGCTTTGAACATACCGCACTGAACCCTAAGTTCAATGCCCTCTTTAACAAAGCGATGGTGGATGCATCTGTTATCCTAATCAAGGGAATGCTCAAATCTTATCACGGTTTCAACAACCTTAAATCTCTAGTTGATGTTGGAGGTGGTCTTGGAATCACCCTCAATATGATCGTATCCAAACACCCGACGATTAAGGGAATCAATTTAGATCTACCGCAAGTGATACAACACGCACCTTCTTATCCTGGTATATGCATGTATCCAAACGTTACGATACACAACCTTACTTTTTTTAGAGGATGCGACACCAACTAGTTTTAATTTACTAATTATATATGTAGAGGTGGTAAATCAGATAACTCAACGTTAAAAATATATGTAAAGATTTTATTTATGAACCTTCTTACTTTAATTATCATAAATGTAGGTATACAACATGTCAAAGGAGATATGTTTCAAAATATTCCACAAGGTGACGCCATCTTCATGAAGGTAATTAATTTGAATCAAATGTATATAATTACGTTTTTATTTGACCATTATCGTAATTATTATTAACAAAAGTGTAAAAATTTATATATGTATATATATAGTGGATATTACACGGTTGGAGGGATGAAGATTGCATAAAGTTGCTAAAAAGGTGTTACAAGGCTCTACCTGATGACGGGAAGGTGATTGTTGTCGAGAAAATTCTTCCGTTTATACCGGATACGAGCTCGTATGTGAGGGCGGCGACCAATCTCGATGCAAACTTGATGACTCAAACTCAAGGAGGAAAGGAACGCACAGAAGATGAGTTTCAAGCCTTGGCTAAAGCTGCTGGATTTAGTGGTATTAGAAAGATGTGTTGTGTGTGTACCTCTTGGGTGATGGAATTCTACAAGTAATGTATGTATATGTGTGTGTATACATACACATATAAGTCGAAGTTTCAAGACATGAATGGGATCAATAGTTGTTAAAGAAAAATTTTATGTTGTAAGGCAAGTGTGATACAATTGCATCAATCTTTAATAAAACAATATTTATGACACCTTTGAAGTTTTTGATAATAATCTAAATTTTGTAATTGCTATCCACTATATTTTTTATACGATGTCTTTTATTTATACATATTAATATAACACTTGTATGTGGATTAGTGTAAGATTTTTTTTAATATATATAGTTTTGGAGTATTATGTTTTAAACTTTTGAAGGCTTTGTAATAAATTTAATTTTTTAATTGATTCTATTATAAATTTTCCATACGAAGTGTCTTATTTACTTACTTTTATTTCAAATTACTCTTACTTATTTATTTAATGTCAAAAGTTTGTTTATTTGTTGTATTCAGTTCTTATTTATTTGGCTTAAGTTTGTTTTTATTGTCAAACTAAATTACTATTAACAGTTTTATTGGTTTAAAAATAATAAATATTAAATATAAATACAAATATGTTAAAGAATTGCAGAACGTGAAAGAAATAAATTAAAAATTGACGACAATGGCGTCAACTCTAGAACACTGGTGGAAATTTTGACGCGAGGGGGATGGCTGACGTAATGGCAAAAATATGGTAATATGATATGAAAATACATGATTGTATTTATTGTATTATTAATTGAACATTACTATAACAATTATGGACAATAAGTTTAAATTTTTATTGGTTATAATTAAAAGAATTAAAAATGTTTAGAAAATATTTTAAAGTGATAAAACTAAAAATTTGGTTAAATATAATATTTGAAATATTATAAAGAGTAATAATAAAAAAAAAGTAAAGTAACACCCAATACCATCTTCCACGGGTTATGGGTCCCAATACCGTTTGCACGGTGTATGGGGGAGGTTGAGATGTAGACACCCATACTTCTACCTATGGTAGAGAGGATGCTTCCAGTTCTACTAAATGTAGAAAAGGACCTCCGGCCATACCTCTACCTATTTATAAATATCATTATAAAGAGTAATAATGATATTTATAAATTAAGACGATCAAATACGATATTTTAGTGCTTAAGAAAGCAATATATTAAACTTATCTCAACTTTTTACTGAAGTTAAAATCAAAATTGAATATAATTTTAAAAAAATGTAAAAATTTAGATTTTCATTTTTACTAAATTGGATTACACAATTAAAATTTATTTGTTAAATGAAAAGCTAAAATCATACAACAAATTTGATTCAAATTAATATTTTATTTATTTATATTAGAATATTGTCTTATTTAACCAATTATTAACTACTTCATTAGATAAAATCAAAACCTACAGTTTGAATAAAAAAAATGGGCAAAATATATGTTATTCACATCACTTAAATTAAATGTGGTAATATTTATATATCTTTTTAATAGACAAACAGTAAAAATGATAAAATTACCAAAAGAGATATATAAAAGTTAAGTGCTATAATGGCGCAATCATTTTCTCATAAAAAAAGGGACTCGATCGTAATAAACATATTGTTCTTGTGAAAGGTGAGAACGAAAGTAATGTAAAGCTAACTATTGTATATACAGGCTTCAGAATTGAAGTTTGTGATTGTGGGTTGACACAAAAGTCTAGATTTTTTAAGATTTCTTTTGGAACAAAAAAATCTTTCTTGAATTTTTCTAAGTAATAATAACCACACATTATTTTTGTAAATTTTTGGATTTTGGCACTCCTGTTCACACCCTAGTCTATGGATATTTTGTTCAAGATTTTGTTGTTTAGCAGATCCCAACTTATCGCCCTTAAATCGGGAATGGTGCACACCATCTGTGTGTGAAAATGTATACAACAAGTGCTCCAATCTTCCAGTCATGGACCCAAATTGGGTCACCTTCTCGTGCTTCATCTAGTAGTAATTCCAGTCCTTCCGTCGCAATTACTCATGGTACGATCTTTCCCCCTTATCATTGATATGTCTTCGTATTGTTAGTTTGATATATTTCAGGAATATTAACCCAAAATCCCTGTTCGGTATGACCTGTGCGTTGGTTCAATATGAGGATAATGTTCTGAATTTCATGTTTTTTTTACTTGGGATTTGAATTATGATCAGAATCATTGCAGAATATGAACTCAAATGTGTTTAAAATTTCAATTGCAAACTTGAATTCCTGCCCCAAGAACATGATCTCATAGAGACCTGCATATAGAAATTTAAAAAGTGAGCTAATCAATTTTCTAGTTTTAGGGGTGGTGTTTGAGATTGCTTAAGTGTGTTTGAATGAAGAAATTAGAAATCTGTTTTCAAAAAGCAGTTTGCTTTTTATAGACTACAGCAGTACCCAATTCTTGTTATGGCATCATTTAGCAGTTGCTTATTATAAGTGGATATATGTTACATCTTTACTCAATAAGCTGTTATTAGAAACATAAGTTGTTCGAATACGAAATCGCAAACACCCTCTTATGCATTATGTTATCTGGCATAATTTGTAAATCACCTGCAGGTAGTAAAAGTTTCATGGGTTCTCCAGTACAAGAACATCAAAGATGGATAAATTCAGTTAAGACAAGCGGGAAGATAAGGGCTGCGGCTGTTGTTGCTACACCGCCAGCTGAGGAAGTCAAAGAGTATGTTTCACTCTCCTAACATGTTTTAAATTTGCAATCTTGTGGTATAATTCATGATTTCAGTATCAGGTTATATTAGTGTCAGTTTTGGTCAAATTGAACTCTTCAGCTCAAAATGCTTGTTTATATTTCAGTTTTGTGCTTCCCTCATGGGCGAATTTCGACATTGGGCGGGCCCCTATATACTGGAAAACGATGAATGGACTTCCTCCTAGTTCTGTAAGTTCATTGCTATTAAGTTCCATTTATAGCCAACATATCTATTTTCTGACATTACTCTTTGTTTAGTTATTAAAATCATCAATCTTTATGTCAAATTTGCAGGGAGAGAGACTAAAGCTGTTTTACAATCCTGCTGCTACCAAACTTGCTCCAAATGAAGAATTCGGGATAGCTTTTAATGGTACCTTTTTCATCATAAACTTCTGAATAGTTACCTCAAGGTTTTCAATTTATCAAAGATTATGAAAGTATAATATCGAATTCTGTTTTCTTCAGGCGGGTTTAATCAGCCAATCATGTGCGGTGGTGAACCCCGGGCGATGCTTCGTAAAGATCGTGGGAAAGCTGACCCTCCTATATACACCATCCAAATATGTGTCCCAAAGCATGGTATATATATATATATATGTTTTCAGTGCTTTTCAAAAAATATATATATATATATATATATGTTTTCAGTTTAAATTTTCTTTTAAAGTTTACACCTTTCATTTCTTTGTTTTGACCTAACTTGTACTTGCAGCTGTGAACTTGATATTTTCGTTTACAAATGGGACCGACTGGGATGGTCCGTATAGACTACAGTTTCAAGTGCCAAAAGCATGGCGTAATCGAGAACTGGATTTCTTTAATAAGGTAAAATAATCTTGAGTTTGTTTGGTCATTCAAAACCCTAAAATTAAAACTACCTTAGGTAGGGAGACTGTTTCCTGGCATAGTTCCGACTTAAAAAAGAAAAAGAAAATCCTAAAAGACTGGGATTCAATGATTTTTAGGGTCTTGCGGAGGAGCTGAGCAAAGAGGGTGCATGTGAAAAAGCGATCTTTCCCGATACAAGCATTGTCATCGATAGATGTCAATTGTTTGGTAACTTGACTCTCGAAGGGGTAAGTAAAAGAATCATAGAATTTCAATCATACATTTATGGGGGTGTTATGATTTCAATGTTGAAACTCGTTATCTGCTTGTTGTAACTTAAATGGCATGATCAGTTTTTAGAGGGCGTTTGGTTTGCTGAAATCCTCTGGAATTAGGAGGAATTGGAATCCAATTATAGGGATTCCTACGTTTGGTTCACAATTTACAAGATGTAGTTGGAATGCTTTCCACCTTAACTTTCCTTCATTTGAGGGAATTCAGATTCCTGCCAACACACCTCTCTTTAATATGTTAATTGTCTCCTTCTTGCTAGAGGTGTTAGTTGGGTCATCCCGATCGGCTTTGGATTAATCGATTTTTGAATAAATATACTTCACCCAAAACTTGAACCTATTAAGCTTCAGGTTCAGGTCAATTGGATTTCGTGTACAACTGAACCCGAATAACCCGATTGGCCTGATTCAAGTGCGGGTTATTCGGGTTTCGGGTGGGTTACTCGGATTACCCGATTTGTAATTAATTTATTTGGCTCGGGAGGGGCAGAAAAATATTCGGTTTGGTTCGACCCGAAATCCGAAAAAACCCAAACCTTATTCGGTTCAGTTACCGAGTGTAATTTTAATATTTCAAAACTAATTAACCTGACACGAACAACCAGACCGAATAACACCCCTAGGTGGTTGTGGGGTGGTGGGAACCAAACGCCCCCTTAGTGTTTTGATAACATGTACGGAAATCAGATTCAAATTCCAATTACAAAACCAAACATAAAAGGTAAGGAAAACAGATTTAAATTTCAATCTCTTCACAGATTCCAATTCCATTGAAAAACATTTAGTGAACCAAACGTCCTCTTAGTGTTTAGATAAACACATTCTGCTCTGATTATTTACTTAACATCTTGAGTGCAGGGCGATCGATGTGAACTTGATCTGGTAACAGGGTGCACGGATCCCGGATCACCGGAGTATAATCCTCTTGCAAATGTAGACGATGGATCTTGTCCTCCTTACTCGGATTCAGAAGATTAAGATTATGTTTTTCCATTCTTCATATTTCATATATGAACCTACTTTTAAAATGTGGTCCACTGAACTCGGTGTTAAGAGGGACTTGTTAATACAATCAAATACAATATACTTTTAGGAACTACACTTTTCTGCCCTTTACTACAGACAAGATACTTTTATGGGCAAATGGGTGGTAGTGTTAGAAGGTGATGTGTAAGTGAATTATTTTGTTTTAATGCATATATGAAATGAAACTACTTTTAGAATGTGGTCCATTGATGATTGAACTCATAATTAAAAGTTTAAAACTTAAAAAGTTTGGATAGAAAACATAACGGCTCTATGGGGCTGACATGTTTTAATGCATACCAAATATCAACTGTGGTGGTGAATGTCTTTAAGGCTAGGTGTTATACTTGAAAGATTCCATGCGGGTAGATGAAAACTTTCATCGGGTAATGAGGGAACACCATTTCCGGTGTTTGGGGTAAGCTTGGGGGTAAGGGGCTTAGGGTAAATAGAGCCGAGAGAAATATTTCAACCCCTCACCCCACCTTCATCCAATCAAATAATTACATATTTATTATTTTTTTTTTCTTTTTTTAAGTGAAAAGAAAAGGAGAAAAATGAAAGATGGGTACAACACTAGTTGAAGGTAAGGAAAGGGGAAGGGAAAGAAAGCTGATGTGGCACTGATGTGGCTGAGGGTAAGGAAAGATGAAAGATGGGTATAACGCTCAGCCTAAGAAGCAATTAAGGGTTTGTTTTGACATGAAAGTGTGAGACATTGACGATAAAGAACTGGCATATTATTCGTACGTTGTTTCGGATGTTATTTACTTTTTTATAAAAGACTCACTTTCATACTTGTGAAAGAATATGATATTCATGTTTAACCACAAAATAAGATGATCTCTAATCCATAAACATATAAATACTAATATTCAAACTCAAATGTTTATAGATAAAAGTACAAAATTTAATGTTTGAAATTGAAAGTATAGTGGAATATTTAGGAGTATTAGTCTTTATAATAGAAAAATTCGCATAGGAAAAAAAAAACTATAATAGAACTTTTATTTTTACATTTTCCATATAACGACATAAAAATTAGATTTAAAATTAATATATCCAAATAATATTTATTAATCACAAAGAGAAAAGTAAAAGTCGGAAGCATTCCAATATTTACATTAAAAACATAAAATCAAACTTTACAATAAAAATAAATAACTTCGTAAATAATGTCATACCACTTTGTCAACGCAATTAACTAAATTTATTTTATGTATTATTTCTGTTTATCTTAATAGCTTTTATATGTATGCCAAAAAGACATTTGTTACTCCTTTCAGTTTTATAGTATATAACACTAACCTTTTATGACATATATTAATTAATTACATGAGATTAGTTGAAATAAAGTGTGGAATAAGATAAATGGTCTTGGCTGTGTGTGTGTGTGTGTGTGGCTCTTCTTTATCATTGAGAGATTGAGACCTTTGTTTTTTTTTTAGTTAAAGCAGCCTTGTTTACAATCCTCAAAACATGAATTTAATATATAACGAAAACTAAATTAAAATTATAATGACAAGAAATTACTATTAATAACTTTACACATAAAAGATAAACTCTAATAAAATCATATACAAAAATATACAAACTATTGTTGTACATTTCTAGTTTATATGAAGTTAATCACAATGAGTCATATGTACTCTAATAAAATCAACGCAAATTTAGTTTCTGTCATTTGGTAAAATGATTATATCCCTAGATCGTAGCCTCGTAGGCAAGTCTTAACTTTTATTTGTACACTCCTCCCGTCCTTTTTCATCTCTATTTATTAAAAATAGGATATATGTTTCTAGTAAAATCTATTTTAGGTATATTTATATTTATAAACAATTAAAATAAAAAATATATTAATTATCTATTTATTTAAGTATTTGTAAGTTTATTTAAAACGGATCATTAGGTACCGTAAAACTGCAAAAGACTTCGAGAAGCCCAATAAAACAAAAACCAGAAACACACCAAGGTTCAAAGTTTCAAACTTTGCAATCGGCCCATTAAATACCCACGTGCACTGCTTAAATTTAAAAACATTGAAAACAAGGTGCATATCTCGTGAAGTCCATTTATGACTCAAGTACAAGTACCCCGCATTTATTTCACATCCCCATTTCCTCGTGACAACCTTTATTACTATTCTCTGACTACCTATTCTATAAAACCCTCATCTCATACTAATTGACTAATACTTCTTTTTATAAAAGAATGACTCCCTTTCTTTCCATTCTACCTCTCATGTTATTCATCCCCACATGCCTTACATTCATCGTTATTACGTCCGATTCGGAGGTCCCGTCAGCCCTCGTAGACGCCCCTCAGACAGGCTTCTCGATGAACAACAACGGGGCTAGAACTAGCCATGACGAGCAACAAGCAGTGTACGATATCATGAAAGCTACTGGTAACGATTGGGCCACTGATATCCCAGATGTCTGTAGAGGTCGTTGGCATGGGATCGAATGCATGCCAGATAAAAACAACGTTTTTCACATTGTTTCGCTATCTTTTGGGGAGTTATCGGATGACACGGCGTTTCCGACTTGTGACCCAACCCGATCCTACATTTCACCTTCCATCACTAAGCTACCCCATCTTCGGACCTTGTTTTTTTACAGGTGTATTACTGACAAGCCGCAGCCAATCCCTTCTTTTTTGGGCCAAATGGGCCCTACTTTACAGACTCTTGTTCTTAGGGAAAATGGACATGTGGGCCCAATTCCTATTGAGCTTGGTAATCTTACCGGTTTAAGAGTTCTTGATTTTCATAAAAACAATCTCAACGGTTCAATTCCGTTTTCCTTTAGCCGGTTCACCGGTCTAAGGTCGTTGGACTTGAGTAGCAACAAATTAACCGGTTCGATTCCGAGCCTCACCTTCCCTCAACTCACAATACTTGACCTCAACCAAAACCACCTCACAGGCTCAATCCCAACCACCATCGAAAACTGCGATTCCCTCATGAAAATCGACCTAAGCCGTAACCGACTTTCGGGCAAAATACCCGATTCCATCAACCGATTAACAAGCCTAACCTTGATGGATTTAAGCTACAACAGCCTTTCGGGTCCAATTCCAACTGCCATAAACAACTTGGTTTCCCTCCAAGCTCTCATTCTAAACGGGAATTCGATCGGGTCATCGATCCCAACCACCGCTTTCGACACGTTAAAAAACTTAATGATCTTGATTCTCTCGGACACAGATATACACGGCCCGATACCTGAATCGATAGCCAGATTACCAAACTTACGCGTCCTCCATCTCGATAGGAACCGTTTAAACGGGTCGATTCCAACAACTTTTCGGAATTTAAACGGGTTAAGCGAGTTAAGGTTGAATGATAACGAGTTGATCGGGCCGATTCCGTTCGGAAAAGAGATGATTTGGAAGATGAGAAGAAAGCTAAAACTTCAAAACAACTTAGGGCTATGTTATGATGGTCAAAACGGGTATGGGGGTGATTTGGGTCTGTTATCGGATTCGGGTATCGATCATTGTGACATGCCGAAACCTGGTCCGGCTCAAATGGTGCAACATGTTTCCATAGAAAATGTAGGTGAACCGGTTCAAGCTGTATCATCAGAAGCAAACAGGGGAATTATTTATAGTGGAGGTTTAATTCAGTTATTAACGGCACTTTTGTTTTTATTATAATTAAAAATTGCATTTTACTCGAGTTGTTTGTTTCTCATGGTTATATTATTATTGTAAGTAATATGTAGATATACTGTTTTTAAACAATTAATAATAAATTTTAATATTATAATTGACTAGATGTATTAATATTGAGTTGACTTTGATGTCATCACCGTGATGCATGCTTGTTCCTTCACAAAAATTAACGATTCGCTACGTTTTACGACTCAGTTAGTTATTTATTCATATATGACTGATAAAATGGACGTGTCAAGTTAAGTTAGGTAGTATGTTGAAACTGGTTTAGTGAACCAAATTAGTTGATCATATTTGACTAAACCATAATCCCAAACCTTAGAATTGTGCATAAATAAATCATCAACAAGTTTCAATAAATTAACCTTTTATTAGACAAGCTTCTTTCTTGTGCATTAATAAGGTCGGCATTTAAGTAATTGTCAAACACGTACTTACTTATGAAATCAAGTTGGAATTGGACTTCGTCTATTCACTACCGGACAAGAGATATGTGAGCTCAAACAAAAAATATTCGTAACTGGGTTTAATTGTTTAAATTTAAACAACAAACTAAAGTCACTGTTTTTAAATCTTAAACTCAATATTAAATAACTAATATTCAGTCGTTAACATTATATGTGATTGCCCTAAAAATAAAAAGGGATTGCATAATTTTTAACCGATATTCTACAATGTTAAACACTACATTGGAGAAGTTAAGGTATTGCCCGGACAACCCGGTCTCCGGCTACCATATATATATTGCTTAAACATGCATTTCAATGCTAAAGACTATTGTATTGAGATTTGCGTTTAAAGAAGTATGCCAAATACGTAGGATATGGTATTGGGCTAAGAAGTAACTAAGAACTTAGGATTATATTGGGCTACGTACGTGGGCCAGGCCCAAAACATAGGTATTGCGCTTTGCAAGAACTTTTATATACCATGAAAAAACATAGGTATTTAAGGGGCCTTGAACAATCGTTCCAAACTCATTCTTATTAAGCACAAGTTTTTAATAGTAGTTCTAAATACATTTAATATAGTAATCTAAAGTCTAAACCATGTAAAATACAAGTATTTGCACTGTTATCAGTCTTTTCAAAAAATGTTCCTAAAATAAAAAAGGCATTTCTATTGATAGTCGATCGATATCATATTGTTTTGTGCTTGTATATATATATATGTGTGTGTCGAGGGGAGAACATCCATTTAAGCAGTTGCGGACCCAAGATATTTGAGGACCGGTGACACCATATAATGATAAAAATTAAATTAATTAAGAGTTTAAATCGAATACTAAACTATAATTTATATGAAACTCTATTAATTAAATTGTTATTTTTAATGTAAACTAAAGCATTTTAAAAGTATAAATCGAATACTAAACTACAATTTATCATTTTGTTTAAAAAACTTATTTTTCATTAAGTTTTGGTGGCATTAATAAATCACTGGTGACAACCTAAAATTTGACTGGTAACACTGACTCAAAAAAGTCAAAATTTTCTACTACTCCTACAAAATTGACTGGTGACACATGTCATCGACGGACCCTTAATAGGTCCGCCCATGCATTTAAGTATCTATGAGTATGACAACACCCACCATAAGTCCGCCCATGCATTTAAGTATCTATGAGTATGACAACACCCACCATAAGTACTCTGGACATATTATTTTCCTAAAAATTATACATTTAAATGCTTTATTTTCTTAAATTTGATATCTGTAGTCATATATTTTTGAATGAATACTTACATCATGTATTATGTTGATTTATTTACAAGTTTGATGCTTATTTTGCTAGAGCCTGATCTACGGATCCCAATTGATGTTCATTATTACAAGAGCCGCCGGACCCTTCTCCTGCCCCATCTCACTCCAAATGGCCCGAAATATGATCTGGTTTTGTTTACATGCATAAATGATAAATGTCGTCGGATGCAATAATATTATATATGCATTATTTTATAGTTTATAAATAAGTTTATTAGTATATTTTCAAATAATAATATTAAAATAATAATTTGCGGAAACGTTATAAATAAATATCTTACATAACCAACTGAAGATTTACGTTGGTTACAAATGTTAATTTTGTAATTCAGAATTTTATTTAAAATGATAACTAAATAACAAATATATGAGATACTTATAAAGTTTACTGCATTAAAATACAATAAATGTTAATATAAATATTATTATATTATTAAATTTTATTTGTCTCAAATAATATATATATAATCATCTTGCAAAAACTTGTCATTCTTTATAAATTGATTGCATTATTTGACACAGACAATGATACATTTTTACATGTTTTTGTAACTTGATTGTATAATTTGAGACAGATTAAAATTAATTATATACGTACGATTTTATTTCAAATATTAATTACGTACATATTGATACAACATACAGTATACTGCATGTCAACGGATTTTTTAATTGTAAAATGAACCTCATCCTTATCCTTCCACTCACCTACCACAGTTTACTACTTGTTGGATCATGAACTCGTTAGCAAAAGTGTATCCGTATATATAAATCATGTAGTGACATATTTAATTTCCAATTATGAGAAACCATAAAATTCTTGCAATATTATAGCTAGCTAGCCATGATGTCACTTACTTTGCATACTTCCTTTCCGTTGAACACAATCAATATTAATAAATGTAGAATCCGCCATGTTTTTTCGAGCTCAGGTATATCACCCATCATCAACCATACCCATGAAAAGAACACCCGAACGTTGTGTAGGTCAGCTTCCTTAAGTAGCCAACAAAACCGAAGACCGAACCATGTAACCAGGGCTACCTCGTTGGTGGCACCAACCACGATGCTGTCAGAGTTGGAGAAGAAGCGGAACGGAGGGTTTTGGTTCAGAAAATGGAACGCGGAAGACTTGACCAACCTTTGTTTGGTCATCGGAAGGCATGTGTTAGCTGTGTGCTCACTTTTCGTGCCGAGTTGGGGAGCGATCTTGGTGACGGTGGTCTTGAGTCTGTTTACAGGAATGGGAATTACCCTTTGTTATCATAGACTTCTTAGCCACCATAGTTTCAAGATTCCGAAATGGCTCGAGTATTTCTTCGCTTATTGTGGTCTACACGCCGGCTTGGTATGTTAATGTTGCCTCGATTACTATTATTCTACTAATTTCTGTTCTTAAGGGTTAACTGCAAAAAAGAAAAGGAAAAAATAAATTAAAACATATTTTACTACCTCATAATCATCGTTGCAACCTGTTAAATACTATTCGAAATTATCAAGAATACAATATAATTTTTTGTAGTATCAAATTCGGTAAATTTACTACTTTCACTCGCTTTAAGTCAAGTAAAATTCAATCATGCATCGACTTTTTGACGAAAGTAACTTATTCATGATATATATATATATATATATATATATATATATATATATATATATATATATATATATATATATATATATATAGAGAGAGAGAGAGAGAAATGCATCAATAAAGAATCTATGTTATATAAACAAAGAACCTAATGAACCAATCTAAACAATTGGATCATCAAAATCAATTGATAAGATTTAAGATAGCATAATTATAATTATCATGTATTAATTAACTAATAAAAACACAAACATGAAAAATCTCCCTTCCCTAACAATCCACGTTTTTTTTAAATATCCCTCAAAACTTTAAATTGTTATAACTTTTTAAGTTTTGTGAATTTAAACAAAATAGTTATACCAATCTTTTAATTTTTTAATCCTCTTTCAAACAAGACCAATATTCTTCCAATATTTTTATAAATTATTTCTGAAAATGCAATTTTTTTTTGCATTTTGGGCTGAATTGTAGTGTTATGTACAGATTTTGCATTTGGGTTTGAATATGTAATTTTGCATTTTGGGTTGCATTTTCATTGAATCATTTTGGGTTTACATTTTGCATTTTCATAATTTTGCTTTTTGAAAGCATCTACATAACCTCTATGTTCATATTTTGTATTTTTCAATTTTTTGCATTTTGCATTTAAAAAAAAAGTTTTCATAATTTTTCGATTTTTTGAATAGAACCCAGCTCAAAATGCAAACTTTGAATTTAAAAAAAAAGTTTCAGAATTATATCAAGCTTTGTCTTGTTTGAAAGAGGACAAAAAACTGAATCTAATAATATAATTTTTTGGTTAAAAATCTTAAAAACGAACGAGTTATGATCATTTAAAATAAGTGAGGTTTTTTTTTCTTAAATGTGTTAGTCGCTGCTGTAGCCACATGTCATCTTTAGGGTGATTCTTTAGGTTCTATATTTAATCGAGGGTCTATATAGAAACTTGCCCTATATATATATATATATATATATATATATATATATATATATATATTCCATCCCCTAGATAATATTTGTGCTTATAGATTACTCTGTTCACCTCAAATGAACACTCGGGATGCTATTCCATCATAGACATTGTTGAAATGAGCTACTGATTGAAAACAATAATGTCATTGGAACCGGCAACATAGAAATATGCGTGCAAGTTCAAAAGATCATGGTAGACCACAGTCTCTAGCATTATTGTTGTACGTTAATGATCATCTCTCATTCACTATCATAGTCATGTTATCGAGCAATTTGCCCACACCTAATGAGTACAGTCTATGTTGTTGAGTATGTCGAGACATCTATTTTAGCTTCACGTGTGGCATACAATTAATTGCGCAGAAGTTGTTTAAGTAATCATATGCCGTTCCTCTATCATCCTCATGTACTAGTCACGTGAGTCGGGAACTACTCTATAAGAACAATGGAAATACACTTGTTACCCAAAACAAATCAATTTTTCTTCAGGTGTCCCACGCCGATTTAAAATATCGATATGCTCCTAAATCATCAACTATTGTTAGGAATAGTTGTGTACTCATCTTTAACAACCTTCTAAACATTTCCCCGATATAAACGAGTTATTGCCAAAGTAATCCAGAAGAAGGCATTCATTTGCATCTTGCCAACCTCTATCTATGTTCCCACTCCGCGTTCATCTTTTCGACGATTCCACTTCGTTATTAAAAATTAAAGTTTCCTCTTTCGAACGGTTGGATATTAGATTGTTAACATAACCGCTAATGCTACTCCATAAAAATAGAACCCATGAGCGACTAAGCTACTTAATATATAAGAAAGAGGTAGCGCCTTAACCACTAGAATTCCTTTTGGCCAACTAGTAAACACATTGATCCTAACAATTGGTGTCAGTGAAGATCATGCACGTGTTCGACTCTTACCATATGCGTAAATTGCTATGCATGGGCTAAAAGCATTTGCAGCATATGTTTAGGGGGATTGTTGGATACTGAATTGTAAATATAACGCTAAAGCTACCCTGTAAAAATATAACCCACGGGTGGCTAGGCTACCCAATATATAAGAAAGAGGTAGCACATTGACTACTAGGAATTCTTTTTGGTCTAGTGGTAAGCGCATTGATCCTAACACGAATCAACCCATTTTAAAATTGTGTTTTCATGTTCAATGTACTCGCCTGTTGATATAGATGTAAGATGATGATGTAGTTGATGAAGCGAGCAATGAACCCATGCATATTATGTAAGATGTCAAATAAAGTTTTTGTAGTGGAAAAGAAATAGATAAAAATATAGATTTTGTGATGAAAAATTTTAGTGGTGAATGATCTATTTATAATGGATATAGCGAGGGGAAAATAAATAAAAAAATATTTACTCAAATGCCAACAATCAATTTTTTTTTTTAAAGGGTTAAGGTTAGGGTTGCGGTTGGAAGGGCGGGTTATGAAACCTAAAAGGGGGAAGACAGGTTGAGGATGGTGTATTGGTGTTCCCAATAAACCTAGCCTTACACGATTATATATGGACAGAATTATGTAGCATGTATACACAATTGAAAAAAAAAACTGTAAAATTAAGCTACTCTATGATGTAATTAACTCGTTTATTAATTCTTGAGCTTTAGTTATTGTCTTGCTAAATTCAAATGCGCAGAGAGATCCAATATATTGGGTTAGCGTACACAAAAACCACCACAAATATTCCGACACAGAGAAGGACCCGCATAGTCCAAGAGAAGGTTTCTGGTTCAGTCATATTGGTTGGTTTCATTACAATGAATATCTTGCTACAAAGGTGATTTTATATATATATATATGTGTGTGTGTGTGTGTGTGTGTGTGTTTAGTAATTTTAAAGGATAATATATATATATATATATACATTTTAATTTATTCATCACAATCTTTGGTAAGGAAATGCCGATTAATGATGTTAATTAATTAGTGTGGAGAATCAAGAAGTGGAGAATACTCAAATGTTCCAGAGTTAAAGGCACAATGGTTTTATAGGTTTCTTCATGATACATATATATGGCATACAATTGCACTTGGAGCTCTACTATATCTACTCGGAGGCTTTCCTTACTTGGCTTGGGGAATGGTACATTAATTAAATTAATCATTTGTTTACTATATATATATGTTTTCAGTGAATAATATATAACTGAATCTGGATGCAAAACTTCATGCTGCAGGGTATACGAACAACGTTCGTTACACACTTTAACTTCTGTCTTGGCTCAATAAGCCATTTATGGGGTAATAGAGCATGGAATACCCCAGATACCTCCACAAATAACTGGTATGTTAGGTTTGTACATGTTTAATCGACATACAAATTTAATGAGATTCAAGATGACATATATATATATATATATATATATATATATATATATATATATATATATATATATATATATATATATCTATATATATGCATGGTAATTATTAATTGATTATTTAAAATGTACGTACAGGTGGGTGGCAATGATAAGCTTAGGAGAGGGTTGGCATAACAATCATCACGCTTTTCCAAGATCTGCTCGTGTTGGGTTGGAATGGTGGCAATTGGACATGACATGGGAGTTGATCAAGTTTTTAGAGATGGTTGGAGTTGCAACAGATGTTAAGTTACCATCAGAAGCCGATAAGAAGAGAATGGCATTATGTTAATTAATGGTTGGATAATTAACTATATACTATAAGTACGTTTAAATGAATATGTGTATTGTAACAATAATATATCCTCTGTTTGGTCCTAAATTATGTTAAAACAAGCGAGTTTAGTGTTAGTTTTTATATTTTCTATTAGTATAGGACAATTAGTAAAAATACCTTAAGAGGTATATATATATATATATATACTAGTTTGTTTAGCCCAATTTCTTTAAGCAATGCATTCAAATTTACGGTTCCGTGTGAAGTTTGACAATTTTCTCTCAATGTTCATTATTCAAGTTCAAGTTCATACATAGATTATGGTGGTATTGCTTCATCTGTATGACAAAATACTTGATATAATTATGACTTAAATCCTCGTATCTCATATGCATCACGTACATTCTTTTAAAGGTCAAATTAATAAGCATGTAGGGAGTAGTTAACACACACACACAAACATACATACACACATACACGCGGTTGTAATACAGCGGATTCTTTATCAACATAATCTACATAATAAAAATGCTCTTTCAAGTTTTCAAACTGCGTAAGTTTATTTATAAATTAAACATCTACTCAGAACTTGTCTTTTAAATAACGACAAATATCCAGCCAAGGACATATCTAACTATTTACAAATTCAATATGGTCTGATTCCATCTGGTTATCAATCCTATAGAACTAGTTATAACATACGAAGACTATTGGGTTAATCGGGTATTAAGTGTTCATGGGTCAACGGCTTACGGTTTGGTTATTTATTTTTCTTTGAGGTGGTATTAGTTTCACTATGTCTTGAGTCCTAGTTTTTAGGAGTTTAGTGAAGATTTATATACAGAATCATGGATTGTTTATATTAAGTTTGTCTTTGTTAAGTGGTGCATATGTCTCCTATATTTTGGGAAGTCATGGGCATCCCATGTTTTAGGACTTGCACGAGTCTTTGTTATTTTATTATTCTTATGCATGTTCTCATGTTGCCTATATAGGCTGTGTTCATATGAATTATAGAGAAGAGTATTATATATAGTCTACTCGGTTTATTTTTTTCCGATTCTTGTATCGTTTTGAACCTTTTTCGTTTAGGGTCGGTTGCACATCGTTAACCTGAAACACAATATCTGGTGCAACTCTATTTAACACGTCGTTGAACGTACAAAGGCGACTGATTTAGCATATTAATGTCGTTGTTGGAACCAGTTGTTCCAAAGAATGGATGCAAAAACCAAAATCTTGCGACACAAACCGCTTATTGCATAATCGTCGCATGCTTATGGTCGTCTTCCACATATGTATTGACCTCACCACACTCTAGGGCAATTTCCTACGACCAATGTGTACAATCGATATTGTCGAGTATTCTAGGGAATCCATGTTTGGATTCATGTGTTGCATAAAAATGACAAATATCATTGGCGGACGATTTACACAAATATTGTTGTGCATATAACTCAGTAATTCCTTTACAAAAGAATTCTAGACTCAACATGAATCATCACTTGAATCAGGATCGGTGTCATAGTTAGCGAAATTATTCAAAAAAAAATGTCTTCCTCTTTTCGCAAAAGCCATTGATTTTTTCTTTGTATAGAAAATTTCAACTATCTCACGAAAAGAATCATTTTCTTTTTCTATATATAAAATATAAAGATCTGGATATTTATCCAACTCATCTTATTATCCTTAAATCTTTGATAGAATAATACTTCAGTAAATTTGGCTTTGTTTAGAATTTAGTTCATTTTTAGTTTAGGTTCTGTAGAATGAAATTTTATAATCAGTAAGAATTAATAATTAAATATAAATAAGAAGAAGTATTTATGTCGCGTTACCAAGGTCCTCGTTTCAAAAGTATAAGTCGTGTGGGGGCTTTACCAGGGCTAACTAATATAAGGCCGAAAGCTGGAAGTAATTTAGAAACCAATCCTGTTCCGGGGAAAATCCTAATATCGTATTCGCCTATAAGAAAAACAAAAATTTTGTTTTCGTTATGGTCTTACAGAACGACAATTACTTGAATACGTTTGTATCGCCCTTTATGTGCTCTTTGGTAACAATGAAAATCCTTGTCTCTCTCTAGCATCAGACCTCACTATAAAAAGGATATTCTTGCTTCACGTCGTTAACTATTCGTAGGAGTAGTTCTTTGCTCATCGTGAACCTCCTTCTGAAAATCTCATCATCATAAAGGGTTTTTTTTGAATTCATACATAGCTTGATGATCTCTTGTTATAGTCATTCTAGTTGATGGAATCCTCATCATTCCTAACACAAGCAACACCGCTTTGGCAACCACTGCAAATCGAGCTTCAGAGTTACGTTCTTTATTCTCATATTTTGACAGGTCTTCACTTGATGATGTGTGAAAGAATTGGTTACCTTAGATATGTGTGTATAGCAAAAATATATATATGCTCTTGTAACATCCGAATACAATGGATAGAAATTCAAAAGGTTTGTATTTCATAGTTGGGGTGACGATCTCAATGCGGTCCCCTTTTTTGGGTCTCGGCAGGCTCGGGGGCGGTGTGCCAGGCGGGGACGATTGCCATTTTCGAACCACCCCTGGTGGTCGGGTGTGTATTTTGGCTTTTCTTAGAAAATATTTAGAATAAAAATGAATTAATTCGTTCTGATTGAATTTCAAATTAAACTAATTATATATATATATATATATATATATATATATATATATATATATATATATATATATATATATACTAGCAGTGTACCCGCGCAATGCTGCGATGGTTAATAGTTTATATTTTGTAATATGTCGTTTTCAAGGATGTAACGTGTAATTCAATGCCACGAAAAAAATTTCAGCAACATTTCCGTTTTTTTCTTTAATTTTCCTTAAATTTGT
The DNA here is from genome assembly GCA_947179395.2 of Pulicaria dysenterica. NCBI lineage: Eukaryota > Viridiplantae > Streptophyta > Magnoliopsida > Asterales > Asteraceae > Pulicaria > Pulicaria dysenterica. The sequence goes on from OX359292.1 coordinate 3,286,969, forward strand.
ATCAACTATTTTATTAATTTAGAAATAAATTCTAAAAAGTATCAAAAAAATTAAAAATATTTATAAAATGAGAGAGAAGTTAATAAGATTTTGAAAATTATATTGATGTAGGTGGATAATTGTGTTTGTGTAAGAGAGTTTGTTAGTGGGAGAATATATTTTAAATAAATAAAAAGTTAAAGTTTATTAAGAGAGAGAAATGGTTAAAAATTGAGTGGATGAGATTAAAAAGAGGGTGGAGATATAAAGTTGACATAATTTTAAGAAATTCTTAAAAGTTAAGAGGAAAGAGAGTGTTAAATGGTTTATATAGTAGTATATATATATATATATATATATATATATATATATATATATATATATATATATATATATATATATATATATATATAGGGTGAGGATCAAGTAAAATGTATATTAACGTAAAAATGGTAAGAGACAATAAAAAATCCTTTTTATTGATTAAAACTAGTTCTTCATCGATTTCTTTTTTATGAATCCAACATATTCATCACTTTTTACACACCAAAAGATTTTCAAATACAGATTTTGAAATCAAATTTTTGGAATAATTTGGTGATGAACAAAATGCTTTCATCTAAAAAGTGATGTATATGTTGGATTCATCAAAAAGAAATCGATGAAGAACTAGTTTTAATCAATAAAGATGATAAACTAACAATTATCAGTTGATGTATATACTGAAAAACTATCACTAATCATCCCTCTTACACTTTGTACTTTAATTTACCTTTTATTTGATCTCATCCCTATATATATATATATATATATATATATATATATATATATATATATATATATATATAGGAAGAAGTTCATTTGAGAACTATTCTTATTGCGAGAACCGCGAGAAATGAGTCGTCCAATTCCCCCTACTTCAATCTCATTGCCTACCAATGAATTCCTCACATGCATCCTGCCACACTCTATCATTCCACGCTCTCCATACATAAATATCACATATCCAATAAACGGCTAAGATTGGTTCTCGGGGTTCTCGCACTAACAACGGTTCTCGAATGAACTATCATCGAGAACTGCGAGAACCAATCTCAACCGTTCCTTAGATATGGGAAGTTCATGGATGGAGAGCGTGGAGGGGATCAAGTGTGGCAGGGTGCATGTGAGGAATTTATGGTTGGTGATGACATTGAAGGAGTGGAAATTGGACGGCTCAGATTGGTTCTCGCAGTTCCAGTACGAATAACAGTTCACGTTTGAACTTTTGCCTATATATATATATATATATATATATATGAAAAGTTCATGCGAGAACTATTCTTAGTGCGAGAACTTCATGCGAGAACCATTCTTAGTGCGAGAACTGCGAGAATCAATCTTAGCCGTACAATTTCCCCTTTTTCAATGTAATTGCTCACCCATGAATTCCTCATATGCACCCTGCCACACTCTATCCCTCTACACTCACCATCCATGAAACTTCCCATATCCAAGGAACGGCCTAGATTGGTTCTCGCGATTCTCGCACTAACAACGGTTATCGCATGAACTATCCCCTATATATATATATATATGAAAAAGTTCATGCGAGAACTATTCTTAGTGCGAGAACCGCGAGAACCAATCTGAGCCGTCCAATTCCCCATCTTTCAATGTCATTGCCCACTTATGAATTCCTCACATGCACCCTGCCACAATCTATCCCTCCACGCTCACCATCCATGAAACTTCCCATATTCAAGGAACGACCGAGATTGGTTCTCGCGGTTCTCACACTAACAACGGTTCTCGCATGAATATATATAGGTAAAAGTTCAAACGAGAACTGTTTTTCGTACGAGAACCAATCTGAGCCGTTCAATTCCCTCTCCTTTAATGTCATTGTCCACCCATGAATTCCTCACATGCACCCTGCCACACTTGATCCCCTCCACGCTCTCCATCCATGAACTTCCCATATCCAAGGAACGGCTGAGATTGGTTCTCGCAGTTCTCGTACGAAAAACAGTTCTCGTTTGAACCCTCCCTATATATATATATATATATATATATATATATATATATATATATATATATATATATATATATATATATGTTGTATGCACCTAGACACAACAAGTCTTATAATCTTAAAATATATTATATTTAACAAGTTGATGATTGTTTTTACTTGATAAGAGGAGTGATCATTATTGTGGTTGACCATACCAAGTTGATCATCGTCACATGACCAGCCGGCCCCCCTCCTTTCGGATCTCGCAAAAGTTTAACTGGACAGAGGACAGCCTACTGTATGCATATATGCCCATATATATGGCGTTGCAAATTGCAGTGCTAATAAACTAGCTTTATTTAATTCTATATATAGATATATTTATAAACTGTAAAAGATTAATACCAGCTGACTTAATTATATTTATGTGACAATCTATTACAGTGTATGTAGTGTAGAGTTAATATCAGGTGTGTCCGTATATGCGACAAGTTGTAGATAATATATAGTTGCATTCACTGTCATCGTTATCCATCCACGTATCAATATTTCTTCCCGTATTATTGGTTATAATTAATTGTAGTGAACTCGTATATACGTACTTATATGTAATCACGTACGTATAGTTAATTTTTCATCTATATATCGATCTATTAGATATCATAACTACCTCAAAAATCTTGCAAAGTTTTACATCTACCTAGCCATGTCACTCGCTCTCAATCTCAATAATCTTGGCTTTCCGATCACAACCAACAACAAATGGCGGATCCGCAGTAGTGGGGTTGCTACCCATCATCAAAACAAAACCAAGTTAACGCTAGCCAACCCATCATTAACAAACCTAATCAATGTAACATCATCAAGTAAGTTCCAAAGACCAAACCATGTACCCAGGGCTACGAGCATACTGGCAAACTCAGCTCATGAGTCGACGATAAACTCAGAGTTGGAGAAGAAGCGCACAGAAGGGTATTGGTTGCGCAAATGGGATAGGGTAGACATCACCCACCTTTGCTTGATCGTCGCGAAACATGGCTTGGCTGTGTGTGCACCC